>MCJB01032103.1:46614-70634 GCA_002018475.1 Nicotiana obtusifolia | reverse complement strand
CCACACACACACAAAAATATTCCCTTTTTCTTTAAGCACTATCGTCATTTACACTCCACTAGCAAGAACAAGATATCAATTTATTCATGTACATACTTTTTTCTTTTTCTTTTTCTCTTTTTTTTCAACTATTTTTTCTCTTTTGCAGTGTTTGCTAGTGGTATATGCTTTTATGAAACAAGTACACCTTTCTTCCTTTCATTGGTTCCACTCAAAAGCCACCCCAAAAATTAGTCCCTTCTTACCTCTTTTACCGCTCATTTCACAATTAAAGTGCTTTAAGAGGTAAAAGGATCAAAACAATGTCAATTAGGAACAAAAAGGGTATAGGCTTGTAATGTGGGTGCCAAATAAAATCTATAGGCTCAAAATGATTAACTAGGGATAATTTTTATTTATGGCCCAAAAAGATCAAAGAATGCGTAAAATCATTTTTTAAAATCGAGCATCACCTAAATTTCGCTTCAACTCACATACCGTGCAAGTTCAAGACACAAGTACAATACATGGACTACACAAAAACCTCACCACACACGGCACATGACTTACTAAGGACGGTCCCATTCCGACTCTCAACTAATGCAAGTATTCACGAAGCCACAAGATATTAAGCACAAAGCGCAAAGTGAACACAAGTCAAAAAAGTGAGACATAAGTGTCACAAGACATGCAATCAAATGCACAAGGCAACATGAACGACTTCAACACATAGGGAAGATTCTATACATGCCAAAGCCTAAATGTGCTACTATCAAACAAATCAAAGGTGCCTAGGTTAATCTTTCTTCCTCCATTTATTTCCTACATCCTACTCTAAAAAATAAAAAAAATTATTACCCAGTTCAAGCTACATGCCATGGAAAAGAACTGAGGCACAAAGAAAAATCACGGGGTATTATTACTATCTGAAAAAAACTTAAAGCCATATTTTTGTATTTTTCTGTTTTTAAATTATTTTTGTTTTCTGTTAGACTTTAATCCCTCAAGAAAACTGTCTAGGAGATCCATCATCAGGAAAAGTCCAAATTTTTCAAAATACTTTTTTTTGATTTTCTATTTTTTCACGTTTAAAAAATTAAGCTACTAAAACTACCATTATAATAATACAGTACTACAAAAAAGAAAAAAACAAAAAGAAATAAGAAGCTAAAATAATAAAAAGCTAATTATCTAAAGGAATTCTCCCACCCCACACTTAAAATAGTGCAGTGTCCTTAATCACATCATAAGTAAAATCAAGAGGGTAAGAGAAACTTCCTGGAAGGCCAAAGGCCGAAGCAATAGCAGCTCACGTGGCTATACTCTTTTGGTGGGGCTACAATGACAGCCAGGCCAAGTAACAAATTTTTCACTATACACTTCACGGTCTTCAGATAAGGAATGTAAGCACCTTGTTCATCTTTCATTGAGTCCTCCAAAGGCTTAGATGACTCGATTTTCATGTCATCATCCAAACACAATATCGAAAAATATTTAGAATGAGAACCAACATGCCCCACCTCTGGAGTTGTATTACTATTTACATCCTCATATTTACATGCACTGGAGTCTTCAAATATAACATTATCAACTTCCTCACATGATTCTAGTGTACTTTTCTCAACACAGGCATCATCAACAAAAATATGCTCGAATGATTGGCTCTCCACTTTTAGCTCCTCAATTTGGTGTATAAGCTCCTTTTCAGCTTCACACAACTCATTACTATTTAGTTGGGCGTTAGACACATCAACCTTTGCATTCAATTGAGCATCTTAGCTGTGAATAGCAGTGCCAAATTTACCTATCTTTTGTCCCAGTTCAGCTCTTCCTTCTATAAAGTATCTCATCTCATTTGTAATTTTCTCACGTTGAGCCTCATATATTTTAAATTTTTCAGCTTATTCCACTAGCCAAGTATGCCTCAATATCTCTTCTTTATCACTGGAACTCACTCTTTTCATTCAGTTCTTCCATATTGGCCTTCATTCTTGTGATTGTTGCCCTCATTCTTTTCATATCTTTTTTGAGTTCATCCCGCTGCTTTGCTACTTGCCTCAAAATAACCCTAATATATACATCACGTTACATGTCCTGCACTTCGTTGCCCCTATCAAACCCACAAACACTGTTAGAAAGATCATAATATGGGCTCAAAGAAGGAAAAATTAGGACAACAATCCCATTGACCACCTTGACCACTGCATATATTATAAATATTCCACTCGAAGGATTGAGATTGTACGCACAACTCTGTCTCGGGAACATCTTGACAATTTTTCCACCAGTGGGGTCCTTCACAATATAGCCAAGGATCATCAAAATAAGAATAAACATCATCCGAACAATTTTCATTCGAAGATGCCATGTTAAAATAAATAAAAAAATTACTACCTAGACTAAAAATATATATATATAAAAAAAACTAGAATATATAAAATATAAATGTCTAATATAAAGAAATAGCTAATTCTAAGTCCCCGGCAACGGCACTAAAAACTTGTTGCGGCCAAACGCACACGCAAGTATACGCGGTCGTCAAGTAATAAAGTGACTAAAAGTCGGATATCGAACCCACAATAACTTGTGATTAAGTATTAATTAACTAAGAATTAAACATAGAAATATATGGCTCTAAAATCTAATTAAAATAAAAAGAAAACAAATAAGAACTCTGAACAAAGGAAGAGTAGATTTTTATGTTATCAATGTAATGAAAACGATCTAGGGTTATGTGCTATCTAACATTCCTATTATATTCTTCAATTAAATTGACTAACTAATTTATCTAGCTTATTGATTGATAGGGTTAATATTGATCATAAGAATCTGTCGAGTTCTTACTCGCTTATTCAAGATAACCTAACGCCTTATATGTCTATAGAATTAGGACTACAAGAATGCATTTACAATTTCTACACATCAACCAAGCAAAACAATTAGGTATATGTCTATCCTAACCGCGAATCCATTCTCCGGTGCCCAGGGTCAAGAACTTGCTCTACTCAATCCTATGTGCAATCTAGAATTCCTACTTTCGAGTTCAACGCTAGATTCATAGATAGTATTCAATTAATGATTAAACAATCAAATAATTAGGTGCAAGATTGAATAAATAAAATAATATGATAAATCAAGAAAGCAAAATCAATATTCGAATAACAAGAATCATGAAAGAACTATAACCCTAGAACGTGAAGTTTAGCTCCACATAGACATGGTAGCCAAAACAACAAATAATACAAAGAATCATAAAAATTACAAAGTTTGGTGGAAGAAAAGATGGCCCGGCCTCCACAGCGGTTCTATGCTCTCCCTTCGTCAAAAGTTCCTCTCTAACACGTTCTCCCCTCTCTAAAATAGGTTTAGTACCCCTTTTATACGAGTTGGGGGTGTGTAGGGTCGAAATAACCAATTCCCCAGCAAAATAGGACAACTCCCCGTCACCAGCGCCCAGGGTAGCGTGGGGCATTAGCCCTGGCGCTGGAAATTCTACACTTCTAGAAACTAAGCACAAGTAGCGCCCCACACTACCTGTGGCACTCAAATGTGCACTTTTGTCTTTTCTTCCCATTTTCTCTCCAATTCGCACACTTTCGTCCCAAATTGCGTCCGAATGATTCCTACACATAGAAATACCATAAATTAATACAAATTATTATATTATACATCCAAAATATATGAGACATAAGCACAATGCGAGGCAATATACATAAAAATATACGAATATCACAACTCAACCAACAACTATTAAATATGGGACATAAATTTTCTATACAAATCCAACAATCCCAAAACCGGTAGTACAAGTCATATGCTCTACTGAATTTACTAGGAAAAATCTTCTAAGTACAACTCTTCCGAAATAGAAATAGACCGTATGAATACAATATCGGAAGGTGCCTCTGAGGCATGCGAACGCGACTACAAGTATATCTTGAGTCTCCACAGCAAAACCGAACAGCTAGCTAGCGATTAACTGACTTCGAAGTACATGAATCTGCACAAAAATATGCAGAAAATGTAGCATGAGTACACCACATCGATACCCAGTAAGTATCAAGACTAACCTCGGTGGAGTGGTGACGATGGATAGTCGAGACACCTACTAGACTTAATCTGTACAAGTATAAACAATGCTTGTAATAGGAACTAAGAGCAATCATTAGCAACAGGGAACAAATAGGTAATAACGCCGTGGAGTAAGCTGAATACAGTTTATGTTCGATGAAACCAAGCGAAGAAAATAAGAAACAACTCAATAAGAGCAACGCTTCCACACAAGATTTGTTCAAGTATTTTCTCGAGGTACTTCACCTCATAGTCACATTTTACGGGTCCCAATTAATGAACCCTAATCTCTTGGCATCTTGTGCCCACATTATAATTCGCAATCGCATGGACGACTCACATGCCAAGAGAGTGACAATATCTCATATCCGCAAGGACAACTCAGGTGCCAATAATAAAAATGACTCATGACTGCACGGACAACTCACATGCCAACAGGATAAAGGCTAGTAGACGAGAGTACATATAAATGGTCAATATCATCAGGATTCATCTTCTTAAACCGAAATGAGTGATTAATTACGTGTATGCTTGTGCAAGTGATCTATTATAACTCAAGTCAACAAGTAAAAGTAGAGACAACGAATGGCACATAGTAGCCCATCACCACAAAACATACAATGTAAAACTCACACAAGGTATGCACACTATTATACAAATATTTTCAGTAACAATGCCCCCAGGCCATCATAAGTCATCACAAATCATTCCTGGACATAGCCCACCTTGTCTCGCCATGTGCGCAATAATAAAGTAAATGCCCACCTTGTCTCGCCGCACGCGCATAATAATATTTTCGCCTTGTCTCGCCACATGCACAAACCCACATATGTAGCCTTCCTTGTCACGCCGCATGTGCAAATATCAACAATAGCAATAGCATGGACAAATCACATGCGAACACCCCACAATACTCTCAACAATATTACTTGTGCCAAAAATATAACAACACAATATAAGGTCTTTCACCACATGTGCCCATATGCCACAACCTTTCCTCAAAACAATTTAAATACCACAACCACACATAGTCCTCGGCTCAATAACACTGAGTACAACAACAACAACAACAACAACAATAAGAATAATACAAGAGTACGAAAAGTAAATCAACACAAGAACTACAGAACACAAAGAAACGAAAGAACAAGCTCACAATTAAAGACGCCGTAGGTAATAATGGTTTCAACAAAAATAGCTCAACAAGGAGTGAGCTAATATGTAACAATGATTCCACATAAGTACAACTCTACAATAAGAGAGATAGCACAAATCAAAGATTCCAAATAAAGAATAGGTCAATAATAAAAGGGATAACAAAAACTTCAATTAAGATTAAGCAATTAGAGGAAAGACAACAATAGCTTCAATTAAGGTTAAACAATCAAAGAAAAAATAACAATAACTTCATTTAAATTTAGCAATTACGGAAAAGATAACAATAACTTCAATTAAGGCACATAAGAGTTTATTGGAAACAAGGGTAGAATATGAATCAATCAATTCCAAATAAGACACGTAAGGGTAAATTTAGTAAATGGAGGATTTAATATGGTAAGACGACTTCATTTTTAATGAACATAAGAACCTAAGAGCCCTAAAAGATCAAATTTTTACAAATAAGCCCGAGTATGTACTCATCACCTCGCGTACACTGCCTTCACATGACACAATTAGCACATATGACTCAAATCCTAAGGGGTAGTTCCCCAACACAAAGTTAGGCAAGATACTTACCTCAAAGAAGCTAGACTGATACTCTAAAATGACCTTTTCGTGTGAAACAACCTCCGGACGACTCAAATCTAGCCAAAATGACTTAACATCACAAATAAAAAACATATGAAACAATTTCGGATAATAAAGTTTCGGTCTTGAAAGAGAAATAAAAAGTCAACTCAAAAGTCAACCGATCTAATTCCTTTTTAAGACATTATTAAATAAAACAAAATTTTTTGTTAATCACTAGAAAGAAAAAATGAATTTATTTTTATCAAAACTTCTCGTCAAAATGCAGGTGATCACAGAAAATAGACATGTATGAATAAATGGAGTACAAACGTTAATATCTCGAGAAGTAAACATGTGATTTCTTCTTCTTTTCTGTCTGGTTCTTCTTTATGTCCTTAAATAACTAGTTATTATTGTTTTGCTTTCATTTTTCTATCTAGATGATATGAACAATTTGCTCAATTCGAATGCGAGGACAAAAGGATGCCTCACAAATCTTTACCAATGACAATAATTTTTTGTATATGGCAATGCATTTAATGTACAAAATTCCCTACAAACAAAAAGTTCTCAATTGCGGGCTCAGGTCTAAGGAGTGGATAAATTGGATAGGTTTTTCCTCACCTACTTTATCTCCTATTAGGAGGTTATTTATTTACTAGCACTAGAGTTAGGTTGGGCCAAGCTAACACCTAGCGCCCAAATTTAGACTAGCTAACAATGTTACGTCTCATTCAAGTTAGTGAAGCTGGCGAAATATTTAATCTGCGCATAACCCAATATTTTAAAAGTTGAAATAACGGTTTATGATTATATTGTTATTAATGAGAAATGTATAAAGAAGAGATTAAAACATGTAAGTAAGTTTCAGAAAGAAGATCTATATAGCTCTACAAACTAAATGCTTTATATCATTCACACGTATAAAAATTCATTCAAGTAGTACAAAAGTCAACAAAAACTTGTGGATGGTTTTCATGATCATGAGACTAATCTATTACATATAAACTCTTTGCGAGTTGACAAAATATAATATTTCCATGATACTGATGATAAGCTCTTTTCTTGCAATTTTCGACGAAAAAGTTAAAACTGTAGTATTTGTTTGTCTAAAATACAAATGAAATTAGTAGAGAGAAAGCATAGAAGCAAGAGAATATTGTAATTTCCATGCCTTTTTTAAAATACCATCCATCGTGCATTCCTGCTTTGCTTCAATAGTAGAGAGTAAACGGACATATATATTGCAGGCTTAAAAAATCCCTGTACATTAAAGGGAATTGTAAGAACACACAACATATAAGATAAATTTATGCGGCGAACAATTAATCATTTACAAGTCCACCCTGATGAATAAGTTGTACTATAAAGGGTCATTACAAATGATATTTCGTGACAGAAAATAAATAATTTAGGTGCAGAAAGTAACAAAAAGCAATGGTAGTAAAACATGATATTAGCATTGGGATTGGGTCATTGGCTATCATTTTAGTTCCCTAAATCTAACAGTTAAAGCCACTGTTGATTCCTTATGTTACCCCTTTCAATATTTTTGACACTGCAATTTTATGTCTTCCATCTAATTCAAACCTAAAATATAGATTATATATTGTGATAAGAGAAAAGAATACACTATATTCCTTGTTACTTCTTTTTGTCCTTATTTTTTCTTCTGCCTACTCTCAGGGACTTTATCAATGCCCAATAGCTGACAGTTAAGCCTTTCATTCTTATATTTACATCAGTTCTCTCTTTCGCATTGGCCGGACTTGCTAATGGGGTATTTAAGACCTGGAAAGATGGCAGTGATATAGATTCATTTGCTTAACAAATCCTTCAGTAAGGACTCTATACCTAAAGTATTTGCATTAATTTTTCCAACTCGTGTCGAATTATAAATTTTGATAATCATTATCTGAACTTATCATAGATAATGAACACTAAAATGGTGAACAAATACTTTTCAATATAATATTTAGCTAAGTCATTTGTTAATCAACTTTACATTTCTCTATAACGACCTGACCGGTCGTTTTGAGATGTTGTTCGGCGGTTTGAGTGACCAGCTTCACTTCATGTATTATGACTTGCAAGTGTGGTTGGTTTTGATTTTCGAGAGGTTTGGAGTTGATTTGGAAGAATAATTCTCAATTCGGAAGCTTTAAGTTGAAAGAGTTGACAAAGGTTTGACTTTTGAGTAAATGACTCGGAATCATGTTTTGAAGGTTCCTATAGGTTCGTCAGGTGATTTTGGACTTAGGCGTATGTTTGGGTTGAGTATAGGATTGTCCAGGAGCATTTCGACGCTTATTATCGGAAGTTCGCATTTTTGAAGGTTTGAAATTTGCCAAGTTTGACTTAGAATTTACATTGGTATTATTGTACTCCAGACGGTGTTCCGGGGACCTTGAATAGGTTCATTTTACTGATTTGAACTTGTGCGTGAAGTTTGGTCATGATTCAGAATTTCTAAGTGTAATTTGGACGCGTTCGGCGAAGTTTGAATGTTTGAAAGTTAAAATAAGGATTGAGCATTTGAATGTGGAGTTTCGAGCATTTGGATAAGTTTGGATTAGGTATTGGGGCTGATATGCATGATTAGATGGGGTCTTGGGGGCCTCGAGAGTATTTCGGGATGGTTTCAGACCAAGTTTTGGGTGATTTGCTACTGCTGGTGCTGGTTCTGATTTTGTTTGTCACGAACGCGTGTTCGTGAAGGAGGATTTGAGTTGGAGGTTGTTTGTTCTTCGCGTTCGCGATTGGGGATTCAAGTTAGCAAATGTTTGGGTAGTGGTGCTCCGCATATCAGTTTTGCGTTCGCGATGAAGAAGTTGGGCATGGACACTTGATCTTCATGTTCATGGAGGTGTGACCGCATTTGTGAAGGGGCAGCCTGGTAAAGCTTCGCGTTGGCGAGCCTATTCTCGCATTCGCATAGAAGATTTTGGGAGCAGAAGCCGAATGTGCTACCCGAACGCGAGGCACGTGTTGTGTTCATGAAGACGGATGCCTGGGCAATGTATAAAAGTTTCAAAATGTTTTGACTCATTTCATCTTATTTTTCTCATTGGAACCGAGCTTAGGGGTGATTTTGGAGCGCCGTTTTCGTCATCTATCATGTAGTAAGTGATTCCTACCAATTATGAGTTAAATACATAAATTATATATGGATTTTAACATGAAAATTATTAGAAATTGTGAGATTTTAGAAGAAAACCTATAATCGGTATTTTTGGATTTTGAGCACGAAATCGGACATGCAATTTGGAATAAATTATATATTTGAGTTCGTGGTGCTATGAGTAATATTTATCTTCAAAAATTTTCGGAATCTCAGCACGTGGGCCTGGGGGTTGGCTTTGTTAACTTTTCTAGTGGAGTTGCGAATTATTATAAATTGTTAAATTACGAGTATTGGAGTATAATTTGATTGGTTTGCAGGTTGTTTAATTAATTTCGGATCCTTTGGCATCAGTTTGAAGTGTTAGAGAGGCGTGTACACGATTATGGGATCGGGTTGAACACCTCAGCTGGGATCGGGCCATACATCACGGTAGAAAATCATGTCTTCACTCTTATGGGATCGGGCCGCTCGCCTTGGCAGAATCGTGTGTCATACTTAAAAAGAAACAGTGTAGCCGTGAGTTTTCCTGGCTTGAGATGTGACGTTTTACTTGGTGTTGTCCATTATGTATTCCATTTGAGGAAGTATTTAGTATTTGAGGACTTCGTGTTTACAATTCAGTTGTGAATTGTCTTATGCCTCTATACCTGCTCTCACTCTTTTACTTGCTATGCTTCATACCCGCCTACTCTTATTATACATGATTTATTATACCACTAGCAAGTGTCGATGTCGATCCTTCGTGACTACTTCTTCGAATTTATGCTAGATACTTACTGGATACACGTTGATTTACGTACTCATGCTATACTTCTGCACTAATTATGCAGGTACTGAGACAGGTTCATTTGGTGGTCATCTTGGCGCACAGGCACATCCCCTGAGGGGACTTTATGGTGAGGTGCATTCCATGTTACGATCCATAGCACTCGAAGTCTCCATCTTATTCATTTATTTTGTTCTATCTATTTTATATTCAAGACAGATATTGTAATAATATTGTATTTCCTATTGGATGCTCATTGTAACACCAGATTTTGGAGATTTATATTTTGCTCGTAGTTGATTTTTGTTATGATTTCGGGTTTATATTTTTGCCACATTTGAACATTTAAAATAATGACATACATATTCTTTTATGAAAATGAATGAACTTTCACTCTTTATTTCTTTAATTTTTTTGAAATGCATTTTGGATTTACTATCGACGTATTGATTT
The DNA here is from genome assembly GCA_002018475.1 of Nicotiana obtusifolia. Lineage (NCBI taxonomy): Eukaryota > Viridiplantae > Streptophyta > Magnoliopsida > Solanales > Solanaceae > Nicotiana > Nicotiana obtusifolia. Next base: position 60,510 of record MCJB01032103.1, on the reverse strand, counting down.
AATTGCTGGCTTGCCTAACGACGGCATTGGGCGCCATCACAACCTATTATGGGATTTGGGTCGTTACATTCTCTATCTTTAAATTTTAATCTATCATATGGTTGCGACAACCTCAATGCACGACGGAAGGAAACTACTGTATTAAGAGCAAGAAACACTGAGATTCTAATGCCTTTTCTTCATTTTTTGAATAAAAGAGTGATATTTCAACACTGTTATTCCCAGAAAAAGAACAAACGAAAAACAAATAGAATGAGGCTGTCACGATCCAAAACCAGCACCGATCGTGATAGCGCTTAATCCACTTGCGACACAAGCCAATAAGTAAATAACAATGAAGCATAATAATAAGTTAGATAATAAATAAATCTTAAGCATATAACCATAGATAGAAACCAAGTCAATACCTAAATCCCTAGAAACTGGTGAGTCAAGTTCTAATATATGAGTACAAGTCTGAAAATATAATATAATAACTGAATCAAATACAGTAATAAAATGATAGAAGGGAACACCAGGGACTTTGATTAGGACGTAGCTCTATCTCGAGTGTAATGACCCCTCTGGTCGTTTTGTGTATTTCAGCCTCATTCCTCTTAGTAATTCTTTCTGTATGCATTTTTGTTGTCTTGTAATTTGCGGGGTTGGTTTGCTTGGCTTCAAGAAGGGCTAAGACTAATTGGAGACACATAGTCCCATTTTGGAAGCTTAAGTTGTAAGATTTAACCAAGGTTTGAATTTTCTGTAAACGTAATCGGATTTGTGATTTGCTAGTTTCATTAGGTTTGTATGGTTATTTTTCCCTTGGGCGTATATTATGATTTGAATTTGGAGGTTATTACGATGTTTTGGCTCTACTTGCCGAAAATTGACATTTTCATGTTTGGAGAGTTCCTAAATTTGACTAGGAGTTGACTTTGATGATATTAGATTCTGATTATTTTCCGAAACTTTGATTAAGTTTGCTTTATCATTTGGGACTTGTGTGCAAAGTTTGAAGGTAATCTGAATTAGTTAGGCTTGAATCGGACGCTTGGTTGGAAGTCTGGAGGTTATTGAACTTAAAGAGAAGCTCAAGTTGTGTTTTAATCGTCGATTCTTGGTTCTGATGTTAGTTGTGGTGTTATGAGAATTTGAACAAGTTTGGATAAGGTATTGGGACTTTTTGGCATGATTTGATGGGGTCCTGGAGGGCTCGCGTGTGTGTCGGGATAGTTTCGAACCATTTCCCCTTGATTTGGAGTTGCTGGTTTTCAGGTACTGATCAGTCCTTGCGATCGCGGAGCTTGTCTTGCGACAGCAGAGACGGGGGTGTTGGTAGACGAGATTTTCCTCTTTGCATCCGCGTGGTTGGAGTCGTGCTCACGGGGGATTTAGAGCAGGTGAAACGCGTTCACATGTAGGGGGCCGCAATCGCGATAGAGTAGTGCTAGACAAACGGATTATGTTCACATTCATGGAGTAGGGCTCGTGTTCGCGTAGGATTAGCAAGTTGGGGCATCGCGTTCAAGAAGGGGGGCTACGCATTGGTGAAGTGGAGCAGCAGCTCGACACACTTTTAGCTTTCATGATCGCGAAGGGTGTGTCGCGATCGCGATCTATATAGCTGGGTAGAACACCTAAGTGTTATATTATGGGATTTTACTCATGCTCTCGTATCTTGTTTCCCCATAGATTTCAATACCTAAAAATTTATATTTTTAAATGGAAATTTAGGATTTCTGTGTACGACTTAAGAGGGTATATTTTGAGGATTTGAAGGTTGATTTGGGCTCGATTTAGAATCTAATCACATATTTGGACTCGTCGGATTATGGGTAGTCGGGATATACACTTTAACTCTTAGGTTTTGATCATGTGGGCCCGGGGTTAAGTTTTTTGACTTTTGGAGATTTGATTAAAGATCGAAGATTTATTGTTTGGAGTTATTTTCAATGGCTTTATTTGACGGCATTGAGTTTTGTTACTAGATTCAAGTCGTTTGGAGTTGAATTCGGACGGAAGGCGATAGTTCTTTGATTTTAGTTTACCGGACAGAGGTAAGTCTCTTGTCTATCCTTGTAATAGAGAATCCTCCACATAGGTGACTTACTAAGCTGTTTACAATGTTCTAGATTAATCATATTATTTATCATGAGTCAATTAGGCCATAAAATCCACTAAATATTCATGGAGCAAATAAGATAAGTGTATGACTACGAATTTATAATAAAGCTCAATATATCAAAACAAACCTTTATTCCAATGAACAAGCCATAACCCTAGACATGATCATAGATCATGAACATAAATTATCACATCGTCATAAGAATTAATTGGACATGAATAACAACCTCACGTAATCCAACAAAGGCACAACCCAAATCAACAATACCAGATTTGGTCAAGACCTAGCTATGTATATACGCTTGTCACCTCGTATATACGTGGCTCCTAAATCATGAATAAAGTTTAAGTTGTTGTGATAAATACAGCTATATGATTTTCCATAGTCATCTTTTAGCCATCATTGCATACACATATGCTTGAGTGGAGAGAGTTGGTGTTTGAGGAAATTTAAGGATTTTTGCTCTACAGACACTTGAGGAAATATTGGTATTGATTATTTGATTGATGATTATTATTAGAAAATGATCAACGCTTGCATTATGGAATCGTCCCTCCGGAGTCAGTTGATTATCCATGTTACCTTGGGCCCTATGGGCGTAAGCACCCGTTATTCCATTGGTGCTTGTTGGACACGTGACCTATGTCAAGCACATGAATTTGTGCTGTAAGTTGTTGAGAAAGGGATCATGAGCATGCATATGCATATTTGCTTAGACATATACAATAATATGATGTAAGTATTATTGACCTGTGTCATGTCTTACTCGCAAATTTAGATGCTGATATCTTATTTAATCTCTGTTATTTGTAAAAACATGCCTAAATACTGTATGAACTATATTTTAAGTTTTTATTCTCGTTTGATGATATCATGCCTCCTTTCATATCGGTTAATTCTCTCATCTGATTATTTGGTTGTTAATGAATGTCGGTGTCGACCCTCGCTACTACTTATCGATGCTAGACATGATACTTACTGGGTACTGTAGTTTGTACTCATACTACACTTCTGTATATTTTTTGTGCAGTTTCTGAGTCAGGTATGATTGTCATTTATCCAACATAGTAGGAGGACTTGTGAAGACCTCGTGGTGAGCTACTCTACTCTATCGATTTGCAACACATGGAGTCCCCCTTCCTACTTATCTCTTATGTCTATCTCTCTTTTTCAGACAGACAGTGTATTCTAATGATTCTATATACTCTTGTTAGATGCTTGTGATGATTGTGATATTCGGGTTTCAGGCTATATAGGCAGTTGTAGTCATGTTTAGACTATGCGTCAGATAGTTTTCTATGTAATCGGTTTGGGGATTATTTCCGTTTCTTATCATATTGAAGATCTTATTAAGATTTGGTTAATTTGCTTTAAAATTATGATTATTATTGTGTTGGCTTTCCTAACAAGCGGGTTAGGCGCCATTATGACCTTTGATGGGATTTTAGGTCGTGACAAGTTGGTATAAAAGCACTAAGTTCTAAGGGTCTCACAAATCACAAGCAAACCTAGTAGAGTCTTGTGTATCGGTATAGATACGTCAGTATCTATCTACGAGAGGCTATAGTACATTAGGAAACTTCTTTTTCTTGATATCTCATAGTGCGTTGATTATTATCCGAGTCTAAATTCTTCTATTCTACTCTTTCGTAGATGGTGAGGACTCGCGCTATTGGAGCAGCAGGCGATAGGGAGGCAATACCATTGGCGGTAGCCGGGAGAGGCACAGGCTGGGGTAGGGCCAAAGCTCCTGCTAGGGGCCACACTATTATCACTAGGGATAGAGCATCCACTGGGGCCCGTGTCCATGCCAAAGCAGTCACAGCAGAACCACATGTGGATCAAGTGGAGGAGCAAAAGACGAGCATATTGAGGTTCTAGTGCACATCTAGTGTTACACCCCATGTTTTCGTAGCAAAAGTACGTCGTAAGTAAATTCATTTATGCTCGGAACTGAGATTCTCTTTGAAAGTATATAAAGTAATTTAATGATGTTACATCCCGTATTTCCGTTCTAACATATACACGACTAGGTTGAGGACGAATGCACTTAAACGTGAGAAATGAGATTTGGATAAATAAAAACGAACTGCTTGCCTACCCGACGTGCCTGCTTTACCAACTTACTCTCCGTCCTACTTGCTTGAGCTACTCGACGCATGTCTAAATTATTTTACAAGGATGAGACACATATTTAAAAATGAAAATAAAACCAACATATATGTCACGACCCAAAACGAAGGGCCATGACGGGCACCTGGGCGTTACGTGCCGAGTACTAACGTACATTTTATCTAACCTTTATTATTATCTATAAGGGCCGACGGGATCAGTATGAATGGCAGACAATAATCTTAATCAACCAAAATTTCGGATAATGACATAAACATAGATAACATGGCCGACAAGGCTGTCATGAAAAACTATACAACAAAAATGAATTTGCCGACAAGGCAATCCAAATTTTACATGAGTCGACACTTGTCTATGAGCCTCTAAAACAACATAACTGCGGCAACATGGCCGGAACAGGGCCCCGACATACCCATAATGCCTATAACAAAAATGCATACCAAGACCACGGCAAGTCCGGAGAAGGGATCTCGCTAATAACTGCTGAACTGGGCAACCTACTGTGGTGGGGGAGCTTCACCTACCTATCTATCAGGACCTGCAGCACGACATGCAGCGTCCACAAATAAAAGGACGTCACTACGAATAAAGTACTGAGTATGTAAGGCAGGGAACCATAAGTACGAACAGTAATGTAAGCAGGGATAGAGAATATACAACCTGTAACTTCTGGGTACCTCTGAGGGCTACTGACATGTAATGCATGATATATGTGTATATATACATAAACTTTTAAAACATACGCCTCTGTGGGCATCATCATCATCATATCATACCCGACCGTAATAGGCTCGGTAAAAACGTACCCAACCATCATAAGGCTCGCTAGAATTCGTACCCGGCCACATGGAGCTGCGTAAAACCCAACTGATCAATGGTTGCACAATAGGTTCCGTACACGGCCGACTATAGCGCGGCTCGATAGAGTAAAATAGATACATATATATAATGCATGCTCGACTCATGAAAATACGTTCTAAGCCTTATGGAGTGACATAAGGTTGGTATCCTATGTACACATTATTAGGACTAACTCTTCACCATGAACCTTATAAGAATCAGGTGGTACCAACAACATTGATAACATAAGAACAAGAGAAGCAACATTAACATCAATCGTTCCATAAGAGGGGAAACAATATAAGTACTGCTAGCTTCTAAGAGTAGAGTTTCTTTAGAAGCTCGTTCATTACATCATGTACCAGGAGTCGTGCAAAAGAAGGAAAGGGATAGCCTCATACCTTGTATATACTGCCCCAATCTCAAGCTATGCAACTATCACAACTCCTTAGTCTACAATAAGAGAAATGATTCTATCGTTATCATTTAAGCGTCATAACTATTATGTATCAACCACAACCTATTTTACGATGAAACGGACAACACATCCCCTATATATATGACTTCACACAATTCAAAAAAATCACCAAACAGCCCAAACAACATCAATAATAATCATATTGAGCCCCCCAAAACAGTCCACGCACAAGTTAATCACTTCATACATACGATGACCACCATAGTCGTGTCAAACAACCCGGAAATGTTACAAAGAACTATCAGCCCACAATCCTAAATATATATGGTGTTTCTCCACACCCTTCTTCCTCCAAAACTCTACAAAACAGTAGTAAAACACGCAGCCCAACAGCAATACAAAGCAGTCCATAAAACAGTCCGCTACAAGTGAATAGCTCGAACTCACGGCTTCCGATCACCGTCCCGTGAGTTCTTACATGTATAGAACGAATTACCATGAATTCACAGGAGAAAAAATGTATGAAAGAGAGTAGTAAACTTACCTTGTTGGATAACTCAGCTCTTTCCTTGGTTCTTCAAACTCTAGGTTTCACCCCCAATTAGAACTTGAAAGAGAGGAAAAAATCGATTAGGGTTTGTGTGGGATTTTTTGGGAGGGGTTGCAGGGGTTCAATTTGGTTTTGAAGGTCTGAAATAAGGGTGAAATAACTGAGTTTATAACCCCTTCAAAGTCCTCTCTTGGCCGACTTTGGGACTTTTAATTTTGTCCTCTAATTTTGGCAAGTAGGTGATGCACCTACTTGTCACCTACCAATATGCGCAGGTCGGAGGAAATACAATTATCTCTATACTCCGATATCTTATTGACAAACGGTTTAATGCGTTGGAAACTAGACTCATAGATCTTCAATTTGGTAGGTAGATCACCCCGTAATTCCAAGAAAATTAGGAGAAAAACTTCGTGAAATTTGACCTAAAGTATGAGTAAAATTATGAGCGTAAGTTGCGACAACTTTTGTCGACTTTTGCTTCATAACTCGTTTGACTTCGAAACTTATGAAACGGATATTATATGATTCAAATACCTTAAAACATGACCTTTTGGTAATATTGATCACCTCTCGATTTACCCGAAAATATGAGTCACAACATCCTTGATTCGTTTAACTTCCAGTACTTGTTAACCACTCTTATACACCCTTGTATCATTTAAGACCAATAGGACTAAATCCTTATCATCTCAAATATAATCTCTTTTGGGACCTACGTAGACTAACTTATAGCGTAAGCTAACGTATGCAAATATGGGTTGTAACAATATATCACCTACTTGATTAAGTAGGTGACATTTAGGAGCATCACCTACTTACAGTTTGTGGGCCATATTAAAAGGGAAAGGAAAAGGATAGAGATGGGTAGAAACACCCATCTGGCCAAGCTCATTAGGTGGGCCATATATACGTATATATATCTCTATTTCACTTAAGGAACAATTTAGAATCCCTTTCTCTCTATTGCAACGTGAAGAAGCTCCAAAATATCATCCCAAAACCTCTCTCAATGTTATCCTAGGGTTCAAGACCAAATCCACAAGTTGGTAAGGTAATTTCTCTCTTGGAAGATCAAGATCACCTAGTTATCTCTCTACTTCGATGTTTGGGGTGAGGATTTTACTTGAGCTGGAAGTAAAGCTTAGTTGGACGGGTATTCTTGCTACCAAGGTAAGTTTTAACTTCTCCTATATGTATAAAAGATCATCTATGTATATCTAGTTGATTTGATAAAGGAAACTTGTGAAGTAGGTTGAACTTCATGTTAAAGTGTTGTAGTTGCTGGACTATTTTGGAGTTGAATTCTTGTTGTTTTATGGCTGGAAATCAGTAGAAATAACTTAAGAATACTATTGCTATTGTGGTTGAGGTGTTTGGAAGAAGAGAAGGCCTGGAGAAGTGTTGTTGATATTGTAAAACCGAGTTTAATACTCGTTTGTTGTTATTGCTGCCGCACCATTATTGGTTTGTAGTGAGCATATTTCTAAACTGAAATCGTTGTTGGGTTACTCAAGAAGGAGCTTATTTATATATTGTTTGTTGTGTTGTTTGATTTGAGGAAAGTGAAAAGAATAAGGGGAGGTGCTGTCCAAAGTTTCATAGACGAGCTAGTAGCTCATTTGCGTTGAGTTCTAGCTTCCGTAACTTAATAGTGGTCCCTTATAGTTTGTTGTAGATTGAAGTACTAACAGGCTGAACCGAAATCGTGTGGTTAAGTAAAGGACAAAGGTATGTTAAGGCTATCCCTTCTTTCCTTTTAGCATAATACATATGATATAACAAAACGAGCAAACACACAACTTTCATAAATGACTGTATTCATAGAAGTACTAGGGGTGCCTATGTTCTTCATTCTCCCACGTGTCCTATTATTATATCAACCGTTCATGGGTCCCAGAATATATGTAAGTTAATAAAGTTTATTTCATGATATTAACCGAAGGCATATTGATCTTATTGCTTTCCGAGAGATCTTATTGACTTTCTTCCGTATGCAATGCATTAATTTATACATGTACATTGACCCATTACCAGATGGCTTTATATACGCGTATTATATAATATATATATATATATATATATATGTCTATATGTATATACATGTATAGGTATATGCGCAAATAACATTGTCAAGCCTGTGAGAGCCTCCCATCATATTATCTCGGCCTCAGTGGGCGAAATCATCAACGTATACCAACTGATCAGGGGGTAGTGCCTATATAATGTGGTAACCTTTTAACATACCCCATATATATATATATATATATATATATATATAATACGCGTATATAACGCCATCTGGTAATGGGTCATTGTACATGTATTATGCATTGCATACGGAAGTAAGTCAGGGGGTAGTGCGTATATAATGTCGTAACCTTTTATCATAAATAAAAATCGTAGGAAACAACTTTAAATAATAAAACTTCGATCTTTAATGAAAACCAAAAAGTCAACCCCAGGCCCACACCTCAGAACTTGAAAAAATTCACAAAATCTGAACTCTCATTCCGATACAAGTCCAACCATACCAAAATTATCCAATTTCAACATCAAATCGGCTTTCAAATCTTCATTTTACATTTTAAAAAGTTTTTATGAACATCCCCAATTTTCTCCAACTCAAATCACTAATTTAATGATAAAAACAAAGATAAAATCATGAAATATAATGAAGTCAAGGTGAAGAACACATACCCAAGTCAAACACATGAAAATCCCCACCAAAATCGCCAAAAAACCGAGCTCTTTAACCCAAAAAGTGATAAAATATCAAAAGCACTCGAAATAGAGTACTTTATATTCCGCCTAGTGATTTACTCATCGTGATCGCGGAACAACACTCGCGATCGCAGAGAAAAACAATTATAGCTGATCAAACGTTCTTCACGAACGCATAAAAGAAGTCGCTAATGCGACACATGGCCTCCAGCTCACTACACGCACGCGGTTGCACCCACGCAATTGTGGACAATAAAGGCCTGATGCCCCTTCCAGCTTCCCTTACACGTGATCATGTACCCCAGATTACGAACGTGACAGCATAAGTTCCTCAAGCTTCGTGAACGCGAAAGAACAACACCAGATAACATAAATCAACAATCCAAAAATAGAAGGAAATGGCTCGTAGCCCATCCGGAACACACCCAAGGCCCCAGGACTCCATCCATCATACCAACAAGTTCCATAACATAACGGGGGACCTGCTCGAGGCTTCAAATGACATCAAACAACATCAAACTACGAATCGCATTTCAAATCATACTTAATGAACTTAGGAACTTTTAAAATCTACAGCTAGCGTCGAATCATATCAAATCAACCCGGAATAACATCAAATTTTGCTCGCAAGTCCCAAATGACATAACGGAGGTACTGCAACTCCTAGAACTGCAATCCAAACCCGATATCCACAAAGTCAACTCTCTGTCAAGCCTCTCAGCCTTCCAAACCTTTAATTTTTTAACTTTCGCCAAAATGCATTTCATCAACCTACGGACCTCCAAATCCAATTTCGGACATACGCCTAAGTCCAAAATAACCATACGAAGCTATTGGAATTATCAAAACACCATCCTAGTGTCCTCTACACAAAAGACAAATTCCGGCCAACTCTTGCCAGTTAAGCTTCTAAAACAAGAATCCTTCTTCCAAATCAATCCCGAATCATCCGAAAATCAAACCCGACCACACACGCAAGTAATGATATACAATATGAAGCTGCTCGAGACTTTAAGCCAGCGTACGAGATGCTAATTCTCAAAACGACCGGTCAAGTCGTTACATTCTCCCCCCTCTTAAACAAACGCTCGTCCTCGAATGTGCCAGAACCATTCCGAAGTCATCAAATCACTGAATGTACTCATCACACACATACTCGCAGGTTATCCCACGTCACCCCAATCCACATAGGCTCGTCAACGACATCTCAACTGAAGATTATTCCTTCCATCCACACGGATAAACCTTAGAACAAAATTTTTCACCATACAATCCTTTGCCAAAGACCCGATTCCCACATAAACACAGTGTATCAATCTCAACTAGTTGCAACGGCTCATGCATACACCCACAAGGTATAACCGCAAGACGTAACATGTCACACATATGCCCAAAACTACAACTTTGACCACGATAGCTGTCCGTTAACAAATCCAGCATTGGTAAATAATCTCATAACAGCTAGAACCCTGTTCCAAACCTTCACGACACTGATAATGATGCAAGAAACATGAAGATGCCATAACCATTCACTCAATTCAACAAGTCACACCTAATTCCACCTGGGAACATACCTCGAAAACTAAAGCCTAATAAGCACCACGCAAATATGACTGAATATCGGAAGAGAAACACATGAGAGAGCTATCAAACAAGTCCGACAAGCACAACTCCCTATCAGTACCATATTACGGATCCATTTCACAAGGAAGAATCAAAATAGATGAACAAATCACAATGATCTCATCCTAATATAACTCCACCATAGCACGTAGTCCGGTTCAAACATATCAAACCACAAGAAAACGCGAGGATCCCATCCTCAGCTCTAAATCACAAGTGGAATACACATCATACCAACCGAAACCTTCCACTAACTCAATTCTGCAAAACAAAATCACAACACGTAACGAACTTCACATACAGGTAGAGAACCTAAATCACAAATCGAAATCAAACCATCCAGAAATCACATCAAAACCCACCGTAATGAGTAATAGAAAATTCATCCTAGTGTCCTGACTCTCAATGGTTAACAAAACAAAACATTAGACACGAGCTATCACTATAGAATCTCACAGTAGTGGTAAACACTTAAGTAGAGTACAAGAATCATGAAACTCACCCCTATATAAAGCAAGATAGGAGGACTCGCTCCGATAAGCAGAACTGAATCAAAATAAGAATGATGCTCCTCTATAACAGAAAACCATACTTGTAACGACACCATTTGGTGCAGCGGCCTCAACCCAACCATGGAAAACATATCAACAGGTCGGGCCTCCCCCTCTATACATGCCCTATACCCACCAGTCCTCCACCCCTAGTTGGTTGTGCAGGTGGAGTAGCAAAAGGAATGGAGCCGATAGCCTGACTGCTTTGATTAAATCCACCTCTCCCGAGTCTAGGATAATCTCTCATGATGAGCTGGTATCGCCACTCTCATAACAACCTCCTTGCAGGCGTGGTTGCTCATACTAAGTTTTTGGCGAATAACTAGAATAACTGCTGTGGGAACCACGTGCCGGTAGTGCACTAGAAGATGACTGCCCCATATGAGTACCCTGTAGTCCCCGACAAACAAGAGCACCATGAATAGTTTGAAGTGCATACTGGATTGGCTGATTGCCCGAGCCTTCACCGTGATGGGTCATAGCTGAAGAGTAGAATCCACTGAATCCACCAGAACCTCGAGACCTCTTAGCCTCCTTACCAACCCTCACCTCACCCCGAATATGCTCTAACCTCCTGGAGATCTCCAGCTCCTGAGCCATGCTGAATCTAAGGCCGTAACCGAGCCCCTCGATAAATCTACGGAATCGCTCTCTAACTATAGGAACCAGAGTAAGTTCATGACGGGATAACTCACTGAACCTGACAGCATACTCTGACACTGTCATGGTGCCCTGACGTAGTTGCTCGAACTTTGTGCGCCACGTATCCCGGAGGGTCTGAGGAACAAACTCCCTTAAGAACATCTCCGAAAACCCAACTCAAGTAGGTGGTTCTAGATGGGCTGCTCTACCCTACTCATAAACCTACCATCAATGATACGCTGCCCCCGATAACTGCAATGTAGTAAAAGCAACTGCACTCATCAGTAGCTGTGCCACTGAAAGTAGGTGTACATACCTCTTGTACCTCTCAAGCCTCTTCTGCTCCTCCTTTGATGACCCTGGCCTGACCTCAAACTGAACCAGAAGAACAGGTTGCAGTGGCACCACATCGAGAACCTGACCAATATGAGCTCGCTGCTCCGGAGCACGGGCGGTGGGAGTCCGAGCTCCTCACCCAATCTGTGAAGTAGCTGGTGCAACGAAGATCGATCCCGCCTGAGCTAATGTACCAAACATGCTCAGGAAGTGCACTAAAGTCTCCCAAAGTCCAGGGTAATAACAGGAGCTTCTGGTGCCTGTCCCCAGCCGGAGCTACATGTGGCTCCTCAACTGCTGCTCTAGAAGGTGCTCTAGCTACGGCATGTGCCCCTCCTCGGTCTCTACCTCAGCTCCGGCCTCTCGGGGCTCTAACAGGGGGCGCAGGTGTCTGCTCAGCTGATCTGGTAGCGCGAGTCCTCACCATCTATAAGAGAATAGAGATACAAAGGCTCAAGCTTTGAAATCAACAAACCCACATGATAGGAATGAAAGAAGTGGAATTTTCCTAATAGTTCTGTAGCCTCTCGAAGATAAGTATAGATGTCTTCGTACCGATCCACAAGACTCTACTAAACTTGCTCTTGACTTGTAGAACCTATGAACCTAGAGCTCTGATACCAACTTGTCACGACCCTAAATACCACCACAGGCGCCGTGATGGCAGCTAGTCTCTATGACTAGGTAAGCCGATTAATTTCAACAATTAAGCCAGTTTAACAATGATAATTTAATACAACGTTTAATATGAATATCGAAACAAAAGCGAAACGAGCATACACAACAATAATCTAACTGAATACATGAAAAGATCTCAAAGATCAAAATACAATACTATTCAAATAACAACCTAACAGTAAAATGAAAGGAAAGAACTCCAAGGGACATCGACGACCAAGCAACTCTACCTTGAATCCTCGCGATCAATAATCTAACTCTGCTCGAGTCCGATATCACCAATACCTTGCTCTGTACAAAAATGTGCAGAAGTGTAATATGAGTACACCGTGGTCAGTACCTACTAAGTATCAAGACTAACCTCGGTGGAGTAGTGACGAGATACAAGTCAAGACACCTACTAGTCAAAATAACCTGTATAGTACAAAATTATAAAGCTAATAATGAAAGCAGGAAACAGTAAATGGCAACAAGAATTAATATATGATATATAACTAAAGTAATACGAACACCGTGAAACTACCATCGATACCAAATAAGAAAAACAATAACTATCAATTAAGTCAAGTCGTTCTAGCATAAGTTTTGCTATGAAATTACTCCATAGTACCTCATCTCATATCACAAGTCGCGGGTCTCAACCCACCATCATATTCTCACGGCACCTTGTACCCACATATCAAATCACAACCGCACGGACAACTCATGTGCCAATATTCAATCCGCCCGGCATGATCACAGGCTAGCAATCAAAATCCGCTTGGCATGGTCCCTGGCTCAATATCACAATCCACCCAGCACTGTCACAGACTCAATATCAACATAAAAGCAGATAATACATGAATACACAGGCATGATCAATAAATGTCAAGTTTCATACTCTTGAGCTAGGATAAGTGGCATGCTACGGTGTATGCCTGTGCGAGTGTGCTATTACAACCAGAGTCAACAAGTAATACCAAAGACATCGAGTAGCTCACCGAAGCAACACATCACGTCATGTAAGGTGTATGACATACATAAGGAAATACACAACATCACACGAATATCACCAACAAAATGCCCGCAGACCATTAACATCATCTCTGACATTGGCACCCTTATCTCTCTGATAGCCACCCGTATCACTCCGCCCTGAAAATATCATTAGCCACCCGTATCACTCCGATAGCTACCCGTATCAATCTGCATGATAGCCACCCTTACCGCTCCACCTTGGAAAATAACACAATAGCCACCCGTATCACTCCGCATGATAACAACCGCGAGATACCGCCCTTACACCCCCCCCCCC
>MCJB01032103.1:21422-46594 GCA_002018475.1 Nicotiana obtusifolia | reverse complement strand
CCCCCCCCCCCCCCAACAATAATGGTGAAATGCCACCCTTATACTCTGCATAACAACACCCAATCCACACAACAATTCTCATGTACTATAGCCTACAAGTGCCCATAGGTAGAAACCTTTCCAAAAGAACCAACAATATCAATATTTCCACAACAAATAGCCTACAACACAAACATAATGTGTATAGAATCTCAATAACAACAAAACGAGCGAGAAAGTAACTCAACTACGATATACACTCCCTTTAAACACGACTTTAATTAAAATAGATTAATGATTTTCAATGACTTCAAATTTAATTAATTTCTTAAAGATAAAATCGATAATGAAGACATTTCCACAAAATGGCAAACTTTAAATTATAGTGTATGAAATAGGCTAACTTTCACGCTCGACCTCGGGGAGCGTGACAGGCGCTCCACCGAGATAACTTGGCTGAGCATGTCTACTAAATTTCCTTCTAACCAACTCATCCATAAAAAAAGAGAAGATACATTTATATCATTAGTTAAACATTAAGAGGTCATGTGAATATCACCAATTCACTTCCATTAGTTACGTAATTAACAAGTCCCCAAAACAGTACCTATATGTTCATAGTCAAAGTGGGACAGATGATACAATTACAACAAGTTTAGTTCAACTTTCCTAAAACAAGATACAACCCACACTATGTCTAGGGAGCCTCTAACAGGAACGAAAGAGTGCTACGACAGTGCCGGCAACAAGGCCCCGGCTATAACTCAAAACACTACGTATATGGAACAAGAGATACAGGACCCCGGATTGAAGTGGGGCTCACCATGTCAGCTGAGGAGAGGGTGTGCTGCTATCACTAATCAATACCACCTGTTATGGAAACACCTGCATCCATTAAAGATGTAGCGCCCCCGGCAAAAGGGACGTTAGTACATGTCGAATAGTACTAGTACGAAAAACAAACACCTATGCAAGACTTGGAAATACAACATGAATATGATGAATCATTGTAATAATAAAAGGCTTAGCTAGCCGTTAAAGCCATAGCAAATTTATTAAGAGCTTTCAATAACATTTATTAATTCATAACTTGGGGATCCTCTACAACTACCTTTACACAAAGCGGCCCTGCCGCCTCACCCCAAAGTATGTGGATGAAGGTGCAATCACAATACCAGAAACTCTACACAAAGCGGTCCCTGCCAGCTCACCCAATGTATGCAGGTGGAGGTGTATTCAAAATTCCACAAACTCTACACAAAGCGGTCCTGCCGCCTCACCACAATGTATGCGGGTGGAGTTGTATTCACAATCTGCAACTCTACACAAAGCGGCTCTGCTGCCTCACCCCAATGTATACGGGTGGAGTGTATTCACAATGCCACACTTCGGATTCCAAAAATGATAATAATTTGTACAAAAGAGTTCCCTTTCAAATCAACCATTTGGCACATTTGGCCTTGGCAAGAGTAGGTTCATAAGGTTTCATCGTATGAGAAATAAATGTTTAATCACATTGATTTCATACAAGATCTTCTCCCTAAAGGGTATAACATAATTAAGTTAAAAATAGAGAATCATTAACACACGAGTGTTCTAACACGTTATGCCAATCGGGGATCAATTTTACTAGTTTGAATGTCCCACATCAATAGTGTTTCAAGTTTGACTACACATGATAGAACATTACAAGGATTCAGGAATTTCGATACTAGAAGAAGAGTTTACCCTTCATACCTCGCTTTAAGCTTTCCTTAATTCGCTACATAGTTCCGAAAAGCCTAGCAACTTAGATATATTTAGAGACATAGAAAAATTGAACAAAAATTAGGAAGATATTCATGGTTTCAGCTCATTTGAACATTTTATCAAACACTAGGTGTGCAAATTTGATTACAAGGTTCTTCCACAAGTTTTTCTTCACTCCACAACTAATTCAATAACAAGAATTCACTTATACTAGTTCAGTTACCTCCCCACCATCTTTATATCTACATGTATGCATAGATAACAACTCTCATACCCAAAAAATTATACTCCCGATTACCCATCTTCTACCCAAACTTGAATTGAAGACTTTGAACCTTACCTCTTGGATGAAGACGTTGTGAGTTTTCTTTATGAATTCTCCAAATCTTGAGCAAGGATTGATGAACAATAAGCCTAGGGATTCCTCCTCTTCCTAGAACACTCTCACTACTCTCCAAAATATCAGATTTCTCCTTCAAAACGAGCCCCAAGGGCTTTTAATCAAAATAGGGTCCGGTTATAAAATTAAAAAAAATTGAAGCCCCGATGTAGATCTACGGTCGCATATGAGACCGCATAACGCTTCTGCGGTCCGCGGAATGGACCACATAATGGCCCTTTAGTCTGCCTCACTTTGCGACCGGTTTGCGGTCCGCAGACCTATTACGCGGTCGCATAATGCACTACAGAATCTTTCCTCCAAAATGTTTTGTGCTAGGTCGGCAATGGGTTATGTGGCCGCATAATGGACCGCATAATGGTCCAAACATTTGCCCAGATTTCTACTTTAGTCTGCGGCAGATCTGCGGTTCGTAGATTAGTTATGCGACAGCAGAATGGGCTGCATAAACGCCCTGCATTTCCAAAAATTTTTGTCAACTCGCCAACGCACCGTTCAATCGTCAACACATAAGCCTACTTCGGCACCACAAAATCCCGGGTATTAGGTAGAATTTTACGGGGCTTTACACTAATAATAAAAGAGAAGTCAAAATGCATGAGCATAACCCGGCAACAAAAAGGATATCATGCATCGATAATTTCACTTAAGAGTAATTCAACAATAAAGGAAGTCACATAATGATAAAAGAGGTAACAACTTCAGATAAAGTAACAACAACTTCAAATAAAGCACGCGAAAGTAAACAAGACAAATTAAAGATATAACATGTGCTAACAATCCCAAATAAATATATGAAAGAAGCCTATGAGTCTAAACCGGTCTATTTTCACGTATAAGCCCAAGTACGAACTCGTCACCTCGCGTGCACGTCTTTCACATGAAACAAATTTGCACAAACGACTCAAATCCTAAGGGGTAGTTCTCACACACAAAGTTAGGCAGATACTTACCTCAAGAAAGCTAAATCAATACTCTAATTGACCTGATCGTGTGAAACAAACGTCCGAACGGCTTAAATCTAGCCAAAATAACTCAATATCATAAACAAAAATCACAGGAAACAATTTCGGATAATAAAGCTTCGATCTTTAATGAAAACTAAAAAGTTAACTCACAATGTCAACCCTAGGCCCGCACCTCAGAACATGACAAAATTCAAAAAATTTGAATACCCATTTCGATACGAGTCCAACCATAACAAAATTATCCAATTTCAACATGAAATCGGCCTTCAAATACTCATTTTATATTTTGAAATTTTTTATGAAAATCCCCAGTTTTCTCTAACTTAAAACACTAACTTAATGAATAAAACAAAGATGGAATAATGAAATATAATCAAATCTGGGTGAAGAACAGTTACCCCAACCCAAAGCATGAAAATCCCATCCAAAATCGCCCAAAACCGTGCTCTCTAACCCAAAAAGTGATAATATATCAAAAGCCTTTGAAATAGAGTACTTTATATTCTGCCCATTGATTTACTCATTGCAATCACGGAAAAAGACTCGTGATCGGGGAGAAAAAATAATAATAGCTGAACAAACATTCTCCGCAAACGTGTAAAAGCAGTAGCGAACGAGACACACATCCTCCAGCTCACTACGCGAACGTGAGTGCACCCATGCGATCGCGGACAACAAAGGCCTTATGCCCCTTCCATATTCCCTTATACGCGATCGCATACCTTAGATCGCGAATACGACAACATAAGTCCCTCAAGCTTCGCGAACACGAAAGAAAAAGGGCGAACGGGATGAAGAACACCAGATAGAAGAAATCAGCAGTCCAAAAATAGAAGGAAATGGACCGTGGCCCATGCGGAACAAGCCTGTGGCCCCTGGGACCCCGTCCAATCGTACCAAATGGTTCCATAACATAACGCGGAGCTGCTTGAGGTCTCAAATCACATCAAATAACATCAAAACTATGAATCGCACCTCAAATCGTACTTAATGAACTTAGGAACTTTCAACTTCTACACCTCGCGATGAATCATATCAAATCAACCCGGAATAACCTCAAATTTTGCACGCAGGTCCCAAATGACATTATGGAGGTATTCCAACTACCGAAAATGCTATCTGGCCCCGATATCCAAAAAGTCAACTCTCAATCAAACCTCTCAACCTTCCAAATCTTCAATTTTCCAACTTTCACCAAAATGCATCAAATCAACCTACGAACCTCCAAATTCAACTTTGGACAAACACCTAAGTCTGAAATCACCATACAAGAAATTGGAATCATAAAAACACCATTTTCGAATCTCTACACAAAAGTCAAACTCCGGTAAACTCTTACCACTTAAGCTTCTGAAACAAGAATCCTTCTTCTAAATCGATCCTGAATCATTCGAAAATCGAACCCGACCATAAAAATTAGTCATGATACACAATATGAAGTTGATCAAGGTCTTAAGCCACCAAACATGATGCTAATTCTCTAAACGACTAGTCGGGTCGTTACAATTATCCATAGGAGCCTTGTCGGCTTGTCCTACCGTATTCTGCATGTATATGTATATATGTATTTTGGGAATGTTTCCTTATGAATGTAATTCACATGATTCAAGCTGTTATTGTCAGATGTTATGAATGACCGACCCTTGTTTCATGTTTATATCTTAGACATATGCTTAGGAGTGTTCGATAGGTAGGGCTCGAGCACTCGTCATGGCCATCGTTTTGGGTCGTGACACCTAGCGGCCAGAGGGTTTCATCGCTACACACATGTTTCAGGAGGTTGTGGCCAAGATACCCAATTTCATTGATGCTTTTACCTATGCTGGAGTGGTCCTAGTGGCCCCAGCCACATCTCAGACTGAAAGGGGAGGTCTGAAACCTTGCTTGCCAGGTTTGTTGATGAGTAGAAGAGATTATAGAGGCTTCAGAGGTTTTCTCTTCCACACTCTGAGGGAAGTTCTTTAAAGGATGGCTAGGACTTTTAGACAGTTGTCATTATATACTTCACAATTGGGCCTGGTGGAGTCCAACAGAGTGGGATTTTCAACTTCTAGTTTAGAGGCGCTGCTAGGAGATGGTGGCAGACCTATGTGCTAGGTAGGCTAGCTGGTTCATCTCCTCTTCCATGGGCTCGGTTTTCACACCTATTTCTTGAGAGGTAAATTCCACTCACCAGGAGGGATTAGTTGAGAGGCCAGTTCGAGCACCTTCAACAAGATTGTATGTCAGTGTCTAAGTGTGAGGCGATATTCATGAATTTATCTCACCATGCAACTTTCTTGATCCCCCCCGACGCAGAGAAGGTCAGGCTGTTTATCAAGGGCATGACATCTGACATAAGGGTTACTATGGATCGAGAGTCAAATATGGGGACTACTTTTCATCAGGAATTAGAGATAGCTTAGAGTATCGAGCATGTTTGCAACCACGGTAGAGAGGTCATGAGGAGGGACAAAAGGCCTTGTCATTTTAGAAGTTTCATTGGCACCTCATCTGGAGGTAGAGGCAAGCTTAGTAGGTGCCATCATGGTAGGCTAGCTCAGTTTACACAGCACGGGGCCCATGATACGGTGTCTCAATCATATGTCAATTCTCCAGTTTTTTCATCTTTCTGTGCTCTTCTAACGAGCTCGTACCATGCTACATCCTTTCAGCGTTACTCTAGTGGGTATTCAAGTTCTCGGGGGCAGTATCAGTCTCAGTAGCCTCATTCAACTAGGGGTTGCTATGAGTTTGGTGATTTTGGCCATCTGAGGAAGTACTGCCCTAGACTTAGTAGAGGTGCAACTCAACATGGTTCTAAGTTCGTAGTTCCGGTGCCAGTTGCATCACCCCCTACCTAGATTGTTGGACGGGAATGTCAGATTGGTGGTAGTCAGTCCAGCGGTGGCCAGGCTTGTTGCTATGCTTTTCAGGGTTGATTCGAGGCGATGGCCTCCGATGTTGTGATCACATGTATTGTTTTGGTCGGTCATAGAGATTCTTCCGTGTTGTTTGATATAGGTTATTCTTATTATTATGTGTCATCATATTTTGAACCATATTTGGATATGCCTTATGGTTGTTTTGATGTTTTGTGCATGTGTCTACACCTATTGGTGATTTTACTGTGGCGGATCGTGTGTATTGGTCTTGTATGTTTACTATTGGGGAATATGAAAATAGGGTTGATCTTTTATTGCTTAATATGTTAGACTTCTATGTAAGTTTGGGTATGGATTGGTTATCTCCGTACCATGATATTCCTGATTGTCGCACTAAGACCATGATGTTGGCTATGCCGGGGTTGCAAATGCTGGAATGGGGGTGTTCTCTTGTTCTCACTCCTAGTAGAGTGATTTCATTTATGAAGGTTAAACAAATGGTTGAGAAAGGATGTTTGGCGTATTTGGATTTTGTAAGAGATGTTGGTGCTGATACTCGTATATTGAGTTAGTTCCAACAGTGAGGGAATTTCCGGATGTGTTTCTTGCAGATCTACCGAGACTGCCGCTCCATAGGGATATTGATTTTGGTATTAATTTGGTGCCAAGTACACAACCCATATCTATAGGAATTTTGCAAGGCTCTAGTGAGTTGAAGGAATTCAAAGAATTGTTGTAAAAGTTGCTGGATAAGGGGTTCATCAGGCCTAGTGTATCACTGTGGGGTGCACCGGTGTTGTTTGTCAAGAAGGGTGATTTTATGAGGATGTGTATTGACTACTGGTAGTTGAATAAGGATGACATAAAGAATAAGTACCCATTGCCTCACATTGATAATTTGTTTGATCATCTTCAGGGCTCTAAGGTGTTCTCGAAGATTGATTTCAGATCGGGGTATCACTAGTTGAAGATTAAAGCTTCAGACATTCATAAAATTATTTTTATGACTTGTTATGGCATTATGAGTTTTTGGTGACGTATGTTGGTTTGATGAATGCCCCAACATCATTCATTGCATTTAATAAACATTGTGTTCCAGCCTTATTTGGATTCTTTTATCAATGGCTTGACTAGATTCGAGTCATTTGGAGTTAAAATTTTACGGTAAGCAACTGTTGCTTGGTTTTAGCTGAATGACAAAGGTAAGTGTCTTGTCTATCCTTGTAAGAGGGAATTCTCCCCATGGGTCACCTACTTGCCACCTGATTCATTATTTAGGTGCCATATATATGCGAGGTTACGAGCATATATTCGTAGCTAGGTTTTGACCATATCCGATATTGTGATTTGGATTCTGACTTTGTTGGATTATTTGACATTTCCATTCATGTCCAATTGATTATGTCATGCCCCGACCTTGGGGAGCACGACTGGTGCTCAACCGTGATAACCCGGTCGAGCAAGCCTACTTGATGCCTTCTATCTAATCTTACCCATGAACAATATAAAATCAATATCAAGAGATATACATGAGGAGAGTGAAATGTTCCCCATTCTTTTCCCATTTCTCAAAAGAAATTCATTTACGATTTCCAAACTATTGCGAGTTTATAGATATAATGAAAATAATATGTTTGCCAAATACCAACACTTCTAGTTCAATCGACAACATCAAACACCACCCACAACCTACCTATGGAGCCTCTAAGTACAACAGAAGTGTAGTATGGAAGTGCCGGCAACAAGGCCCCATCTATACCTCAAAACACAATGTACAACATCAAATGACATTAGGCCCGAAATAGAGTAGGACTCACCAAAACCTACAGAAAGGGGAGTTACTGTTAACGAGGACCAAAGCTGCCCGCTAATGAATTGCCTACATCCATTGAGAATCTAGCACCCCCGGCATAAGGGACGTTAGTACATATGGAATAGTACTAGTATGTTAAGCTAACTGTTCTCTTTCAAAATAGAATACCAATGTAAGAAAGGGAAAACCATGGAAAAACCATTCAACAATCAATGATATCCAAATTCCAAGTTAAAACATACTAATTTCCAAAATACATAATATTATTTTTGGTTGGGAGATCCCTTGTAACAACCTCTACAAAAAGCGGCCCCGCCGCTTCACTCCAATGTGTGCGGGTGGAGGCTTAACTTCAATACCACATTCTCTACACAATGCGGCCCTGCCACCTCACCCCGATGTGTGCGGGTGGAAGTGTAATTTCAATAACATAATCCCTACACAAAGCGGCCTGCCGCCTCACCCCAATGTATGCGGGTGGAGGTGTAATTTCAATACCACATTCTCTACTTAAAGCAGCCCTGCCGCCTCACCATGTGTGTAGGTGGAGGTGTAATTTCAATACCATAATCCCTACACAAAGCGGCCCTGCCGCCTCACCCCAACATATGCGGGTGGAGGTGTATTCACTACCACAGTCCCTACACAAAGGGGCCTTGCCGCCTCATCCCCAATGTTATGCGGGTGGGGGTGTATTCACAATCACAATCCCTACACAAAGCAGTCCTGCCACCTCACCCCAATGTGTGCAGGTGGAGGTGTATTCACAGTCGCAATCCCTTCTTTACTTTCAAGGATCATCATTTCAACATCAATATATAGGATATTTCGGAACCATGACTGCATACTCATTAATAATGGAAACATTAAACACAATAGTTTTCTTCCCAAAGAATAGGGAAAACTGTCCAACAATAGAAACACACGTTAAAATCATATAGGAGCAATACACCGTTTATTTTTTAAATACTTTTCCCAGAAGGGCAATACACTATTTCACTCATGAATATGTAAGAACTCACACTGGAAATACTTGCAAAGCATAACATGAATTAAAACATCCACCTTTGGGCAAGACTCGAGTACATAGCTTTTAGGCAAATATATTTTCAACGTCAATTTGGAACAGTTGAATCAAGGCTCATTTCTTAACCTTTGTCACATCATTTCATTTCATTGGCATCATTGGCCACATGTATAACTTTCACTATTGGCACGGTGGCCATACTTTATATCTCAAACTCACTTCTTTTACTTTCAAGCATCCTTATAGATTATCAAAACAAGGCATTTCTAATCAAGAATTTAGGTACACAAATGGGCAATTAATGGCCTTAAGCACATCGAGTTTTTCTCACACAAATGGGCATCATAACTTTCATTTGACACATGACCCAAAGCCATAGCATTTTAATACATATATCATTCTTGAGCACATTGCTGAAGGATAACATAAGGTGATAGGAATATTCAGAACACATTTTGAATACATAATTCTTGACACTTACTTACTCGGGACAATCAAATTTATGAGGAACAACTCGCAACATGAGGATTAAGAACTTGAGCCAACCATACTTGAAACTTACGGGAACATCAAGGAATTCAATTATAAGAGAGTAGTTTAGCCAACATACCTCGCTTTGAGATTTTCTTATATTACTACAATATTCCCGAAATCCTAGCAACTTTGATCTATTTAGAAACATAACAATATTGAACACAGAATAGGAAGATATTCAAGCTTTCAGCTCGTTTGAGCATTTTATCAAATACTAGATGTACAAATTTGATTACAAGGTTCTTCTACAAGATTTCCTTCACTCTACCACCCAATCTTTGCCCATTTGAGCTCAACAATATTCCCACAAACCTTATTGCTACATACATGTATAAATAATACTCTCACACCCAAGAATCATACTCCCAATTAACCATCTTCTACCAAAATCCGTAATTGCTAAGGTATGGAACCTTACCTCCTAGATGAAGTCCTTGTGAACTTTCTTGTTGAATTTCGAGGCTTGATCAAGACTTTGATTAACAATTAGCTTAGAGATTTTTCCACTCACTCTAGGGAACTTCCTTTCTTTAAAAATATCAGATATTCCCTTCAAAAACTGTCCTTTACGTCTATTTATCGAGATAGGGCGGGGTTATAAAAATACAAGAATGGACCCTCCGAATGAGGAGTAGAGTCCGACCCAAACACCTAACATAACACATCTCTTCTCTCACACACCTCAAGCTCCCAATTTGACTAACTCTCAAATTTTTCAGAAATCCGGCAGAGTCTTCTCTGTAATTGTGCCTATCCACCTGCTAGAGAATCACCAAAACCGCTCCTAACAATACATCCACAGCTCAACAAAGCATCACAATATATGCATCAACAGCACTGATCTTAACATTATAGGCATTATATTATCAAAAGTCATATTTGAACATGAGCTACACATAATTAAATCATAGCACATAGAAAGTACCTTTCGATACACAGTCATTTGACTATACTATCAAGTGAGAACATTTTCTTTCCTTAACACTTTCGGCCTTCGAGGTGGCCTCCTTGACTCACAAACTTCGCCATAACACACGACGGAGGTAATCTCAACTTCTGGACTTATCTAACAAGGATGGCAATTAAGTACCTCTCATGGGCCAATTATCCAATAACTTCACCTTTACTAGCTTTTATCGGAATGATTGACAAAGGATTTCCAACTACCTTCTTAGACATAGACACATGAAACACCGAGTACATGGAGGACAATGATGGGGAATTATCATACTCATACTTCGGCATATTTCCTTCAAGATTTCATAAGGCCTAATGTGACTAACATACTTTACCTTTATTAACAATTCACATAATATTATCATAGAGAAAATCCTGAGAATAACCTATGTACTTTCTTCAACTCTAAATCTCTAATGTGAACACCCAAACTAAACCTTTGGCGACCTTCAACAATTACTCTAAGATGTTCTATCATGAATATGACCATCAAATTTCCTACCCAATATGTTTGATCATGGGATTATGCTTCTTCTTTGACATGTTTGAACCTTCAACCCTCATAGGTTTACTATTAATAGGGAAAACGAGGTTTCGAGTTTGAGCTGGAATCTTTCAAGAATCCATCATTGTAC
The DNA here is from genome assembly GCA_002018475.1 of Nicotiana obtusifolia. Classification (NCBI taxonomy): domain Eukaryota; kingdom Viridiplantae; phylum Streptophyta; class Magnoliopsida; order Solanales; family Solanaceae; genus Nicotiana; species Nicotiana obtusifolia. Next base: position 35,668 of record MCJB01032103.1, on the reverse strand, counting down.
AGAGAAGGGCATTTCAAGAGGTTATATCATGATACATGAAGATTACTACAAACAACGCTAACATGGTTAATCATTATGATGACATCAATTACTAGACAAGTGAGGCATATAGGCGACTAGCACACATTGATATTGTGGGAACCATGTACGTGATCCTAAGATGTAAAAGAAGTGACTCATTTTAGACATGAGATACATGGGAGGCATGATCGGGAGGATAAAGATGTTAGCATTAGTTATTCTCGGAAGGGTACGAGTTATGAACGGGATAGTAACAATTGTTTCATTCCATATGTGCTTTGCTCGGTAATAGTAAGCCTAAAGAAGAAATAGCCAAGTACGTGACACTAGTCGTATCCTGGAGTGTAGGGAAAATCAGTTTAACTCAAAATGAGAAGACTCTTGCACCATGAATGTGATAGAGATTTCAAAAATACATGTAGCTGCATTTTGCTCTAAACAGTATTTACCACAAGGAACTACGCCCGAAGTCAACCAAGTTGAAAAAGATGTTGAACATTTGTGAGATTATTATAATTCGGGCAACTTAACCCCTTCCCTATAGTGGATCCAATATGAGAGGACCAGGGACACAATAAACTTGTCTTTCAAATCAATATGCCCATGATATATGCCAAAATCTGAAAGAATCAAACTTCAACCTTTTCACGAGTGAAACCACATAGCTAGCACATCTTAATATTGGGATAAAATCATGTATTGGTTAGAGAGAATGAACACTGCCCTATGAGATAGACATGTTTTTGCCATAGTAACTCTCAAGCTACACTAGCCGGCCACTTCATGGGCAACTACAATACTAGGAACAAAGTGATTTACTCAACGAGGCATGATCCAGTGGACATGAAAGTCATACTGAGATGGGCAAACAAAAAGATCTTCCTGTGACGAATTTTTTAAAACCTTTAATTTTCTAGAAACTTTATGTGGATAATTTACCCCTTTCAATAGACAGGTACACATATGATAGGTGTTGAGATATGCTCTCATGTTACTAGATAGTGAAAAGGATTTACGATAATATTCACAAAGGAGTAAAGTGACTGTTCCAACCATAGGAGCCACATACGTCGGAGAGAGAAAGAGTGGCTCAAGAAGGATCTCAACACTAAGCTACTTTACATTAGAATTGAAACCACATATGTCAGGTCCCGAACTCGGGGAGCGCGAACGGCGCTCAACCGAGATAACCCGGCTGAGCAAGCCCGCTGGATTTCATTCTACCCAACTCACCCATAAATAAAGAGGATATAAACTTCACTAATAAGTCTCCAAGACTGTACATTTCGCAACCATAGTTTTACTTTGGAAGCATGAGATACAATTACGACATCTTTAGTTTAACTTTCCTACAATAATACACAACCCACACTATGTCTACGGAGCCTATAATAGATATAAAAGAGTACTATGACAGTGCCGGCAACAAGGCCCTGGCTATACCTCAAAACATAATACACATAGAACAAGAAAATGCACAACCCTGGAAAGACGTGGGGCTCACCAAGTCAGCTGGGTGAAAAGTGTTCCGCTATCAGTGGTCAATGCCTTCCACTGTGGAACCACCTGCATCCATTGAAGATGCTGCGCCCCCGGCAAAAGTGACGTTAGTACATATCGAATAGTATTAGCATGAAAACCAAATACCTATTCAAGGACTTGGAAATACAACATGAATTATAATGAATTACGGTAACAATAAAAGGCTAATTATCCAATAAAGCCACAAAAATTTATTAAGAGCTTTCAATAACATTTATAAATTTCTATTCGGGGATCCTCTACAACTATATCTACATATAGCGGCCTTGCCGCCTCACCCCAATGTATGCAAAGGAGGTGGAATCACAATGCTAGATCACTACACAAAACGGCCTTGCCACCTCACTCCGATATATGCGAGTGGAGGTCTACTCACATTATCACAACACTACACAAAGCCGCCCTGCCGCCTCACCCCAATATATGCAGGTGGAGGGGTATTTACAATATCACAACACTAGACAAACTAGCCCCACCGCCTCACCCCAATATATGCGGGTGGAGGTGTATCACGATACCATAATTTAGGGTCCCAAAACTATAATAATTTTTACAAAAGAGTTCCCTTTCAAAAATCTACCATTTGGCACATTTGGCCTTAGCAGTGTAAGTTCATGCGATTTCATAATATGAGAAATAAGTGCTTAATCACGTTGATTTTATAAAATACCTTCCTCCAACAAAGTGTATAACATAATTAAGTGTCAATAGTCAATCTATAACACAAGAGGGTTCGGGTACGTTATTCAAATTTGAGAATCAATTTACGAGCTTGAAAATCCCACATCAAGGCAGCCGTAGCGACCTCATTAATAACCAAGGAGCTAGGGCCTTGCACAAACAGGTGCACTCTAGCTTCCACAACAGGCAACATGTGAATATCATACTTGGACAGGCACGCAAATTCCATAGGGTACTCCTGGACATTCATGCTACCCTGCTTGTGGTTCTCAAACATAACGTCACGAGCCCCCTTAGTCTTGGCAGGCAAGAAATTATCCATAAAAGCATCGGTGAACTTACTCCACCTCGCCGAAGGGCTCCCCTCATCACGGGACTCCTCTCATATCTCAAACCAAGAATAGGCCACCCCCTTAAGGTGGTAGGAGGCTAACTCCAATCCTTCCATCTCAGTAGCACGCTAACTCGGAGAGTCTTGTGCATCTCATCAATGATGTCCCAAGGGTCCTCCTCAGGATCCGTACCCGTAAACACTGGAGGATCCAACTGGATAAACTTATTCACCCTAGAACTAGAAGAATCCCCTGGCTGACTAGAAGAAGTAGGTACAACATTTGATCACTGGTCTTGGGAGGCCACTTTCTGAGCTAACATCTGTATGGCTCCCCTAAGATCCCCATTAGAAAGTGCGGAACCAGAAGCTAGAGCTGGAGGAGGAACTGGAATATCACTTAGAGGGACCATTGAACCCTCAATAGGTGTAGAAACTGGTGCAGTCTGAGTAGGAATAGTGGAGTCAGACGGTGTAGTAATTGGGGAAATATCCTCACCCCTCAGGTGGTCACCCGCATCATCAAATATTGTATCAACTTTCACCCTTGGGGTGACAGTGGCTCCTTCTCTAGTTCTTGTCTTCTTCCTAGGCGCCATGTACTTAAAGTTAGAGTAAAACATGAGTTAAAGAAGGAACAATCTTACAATCAGCTTCATCGCACGATCGGGAACATCAAAGTAGGGTATTATTCGTAAGTGCCCAAGTAGCGTCCAAATTACAGATGTGGTCGATAATACACCGATAAGAATGACTCTACTGGACACAGATTTGAGACATCCTAGAACACATTAAAACCTTAGGCTCTGATACCAAGTTTGTCATGCCCTGAACTCGAGGAGCGCGACCGGTGCTCAACCGAGATAACCTGGGCGAGCAAGCCTGGTGGATTTCTTTCTACCCAACTCACCCATAAATGAAGAGGATATAAACTTCATTAATATGACTCCAAAACAATACATTTCTCAACCATAGTTTTATAGTGTAACCATGAGATACAATTATGACATCTTTAGTTTAACGTTCCTACACTAATACACAACCCACACTATGTCTACGGAGCCTCTAATAGATATAAAAGAGTACAATGATTGTGCTTGCAATAAGGCTTCGGCTATACCTCAAAACATAATACGCACGGAACAAAAAATGCACAACCCTAGAAAGAGGTGGGGCTCACCAAGTCAGCTAGGAGAAGAGTGTACCGCTATACTAGTCAATGCCTTTCGTTGTGAAACCACCTGGATCCATTAAAGATGCAGCGCCACTGGCAAAAGGGACGTTAGTACATGTAGAATAGTACTAGTATGAAAACCAAACACCTAATGAAGGACTTGAAAATACAACATGAATTATAATGAATTATGGTAACAATAAAAGGATGAATTAGTCCTTAAAGCCACAGCAAATTTATTAAGATCTTTCAATAACATTTATAAATTATAAGTCATGGATCCTCTACAACTATCTCTACACAGGCAGGCCCTGCCGCCTCACCCCAATGTATGTGGGTGAAGTTGCAATCACAATACCAGATCACTACACAAAGCGGCCCCTTCGCCTCTCCTCAATATATGCGGGTGGAGGTGTACTCACAGTATCACAACACTGCACAAAATGGCCCCACCGCCTCTCCCCAAAATATGCGGGTGAAGGTGTATTGACAATACAACAATTAAGGGTTCCAAAACAATAATAGTTTGTACAAAACAGTTCCCTTTCAAATCAACCATTTGGCCCCTTTGGCCTTAGCAATGTAAGTTCATACAGTTTCATCATATGAGAAATAAGTGCTTAATCACATTGATTTCATACAACAGCTTCCTCCCACAAAGTGTAAAACATAATTAAGACACAATAGTCAATCTTTAACAACAGAGAGTTCGGGTACATTATGAGAATTTGAGAATCAATTTACTAGCTTGAACATCCCACATCAATAACATTTCAAGTTCAACTACACATGATAGGATTATACAAGAATTCGGGAATTCCAATACTTGAATAAGACCTTAGCCTTCATACCTCGAAAGAGCTTCCCTTAATTCACTACATAGCTCCGAAAATCCTAGCAACTCCGATCTATTTATAGACATAAGAAAATTGAACACAAATTAGGAAAACATTCATGGTATCAGCTCATTGGAGCAATTTACTAAACACTAGGCGTGCATTAAGTCTTTAGGGTCCTCCTATGGTGGATTGTTTCACCCCAATACCCAAAATTCCCACAAAAAAACTCAATAATCCTCCCACTTCCCTAGATGGTACATTCATGTAAAATAAACAACTTCCACAGCCAAGAATTGCTTTACTAATTACCCATAGTTAACTTTCGAAATTAAGGGATAGGGTGTAAAATCTTACCTTTTGGTTGAAGACCTTGCGAATTATCCTAGAGAAATCTTCAAGGTTTTGAGCAAAGATTTATAATAAAGTCACTTAGAACTCCTTCTCTCTCTAAACCACCTTCCTCTCTCTCAAAATGTGAGTTTGAACCTTCTAAAATGACCCTTAACAGTTTTTTATAAGAATGGGGTCGGGTATATAAAACCAGACCGTAAAATGGGCCGCGAAATGGCCCCAGGAACTGGGCACTCCTGCTCCACTCTGCGGCCAATATACGATCCGCAAACCTATTCTGCGGTTGCATAATGCGCCGCAAAACCTCCCTCTGGGAAAATTTTCATGCTGGTTCCGAGGTCGATGTGCGGCCCACGAAATGGTGTTGCGACCGCATAATTGACCGCACAATACCATGCAAACTTGGCCAGTTTCCTACTTCACTCTGTGGCCATTCTGCGGTCCACAGAGTGATTATGCGGTCGCAGAGTGGGCCACAAAAATGTCCTCTTCTACCCAAAAGTTTTCCTTTACTCCCAGTGCACTGTACAACCCAAAAAGTCCATAACTTCACCAAACATATTATCTTACCTTGCCACCACGGAACCTCGGGTTTTAGGTGATTTACAGGGCCTTACATCCTACCCCATTTAAGATCATTCGTCCTCGAATAAGGGTCAAAATTCACCATTAGCGCAAAATGTGGCCCAACTGTTAATTCACACACACCAGCAGTTTCAAAATTTGGCTGACTCCCTAAATTTCCAAAAATTTTGCTAGAGTCTCCCCTGTAACTGGGCCTATCCACCTGTCAGAGAATCCCATAAACCAATCTTAACAACAAATACATAATCTGATGATACAATATAACATAAAAACAACACCAACCGTCGCATTATAAGCAATATATTACCAGAAGAGGAACATCCTTAGCATAAGCTATACAAATGATACGTAATTCATAGGGAATATTTTGATAGAATGATTACATATCTATTCAAACAAATAAGGGTACTTCTTCATTTCTTCCTCGACCTCCCAAGTGGCCTCTTCAATCTCCAGGTTGCGCCATAACACTTTCACGAAGGCAATTTCTTTATTTCTAAATTTTCAGACTTACCGATCAATAATAGAAACTGGAATCTCTTCATAAGTCAATTCCTCATTAACCTCAATAGTCTCAACCAGAACAATGAGTGTCGGATCTCCAACTACTTTCTTCAACATAGACACATGAAATACCGGGTGCACTAATGACATCTCAGGTGTTAGCTCGAGCTTGTACGCCACCTGACCAATCCTCTGAATGATTCCGTACGGTCCGACATACCTCGGACTCAACTTCCCTTTCTTACCAAACGGCATTACACTTTTCATAGGGGAAACCTTCAAGAACACCCAATCATCTTCTTTGGGCTCCAAATCCCTGCGACACACATCCGAATAGGACTTTTGATGACTCTGACCAGTTTTCAACTGCTCCTTAATGATCTTATCTTTTTCCATCGCCTAATGCACGAGGTCTGGCCCTATCAACTCTGCTTCCTTAATCTCGAACCACCCAATGGGAGATCTATATCTCCTACCATATAAAGCCTCGAACGGTGCCATTTGAATGTTGGCATTAATATTGTTGTTGTAGGCAAATTCTATTAGCGGCAAATGATCATCCCAACTAGCTCTGAAGTCAAGAACACAAGCGCGTAACATATCCTCTAGCATTTGAATAATCCGCTCTACCTACACGTCGATCTGTGGATGGAAGGCTGTACTAAGACTCACCTAAGTACCCAAACCTTGCTGAAATGTCTTCCAAAAATTAGACGTGAACTGTGCCCCTCGATCTGAGATAATAGAAACTAGAGTGACATGCAACCTTACTATTTCCTTGATATAGAGCTAAGCAACTGTTATGTTGTGTCGGTAGCCTTAACAGGTAAGAATCCCTAGGCATGTATTAAGGCTTTAAGGTCCTAATATGGTGGATTCTTTCACTCCACTAACCAAATTTTTCACAAAAGAGCTCAACAATCTTCCCACAACCCTATATGGAAAATGCATGTAAAATAAAGAACTCCCACAGCCAAGAATTGCTTTATTAATTACCCATTTTTAGTTATATTTCGATATTAAGGAATAGGGTATAGAATCTTACCTTTTGGTTGAAGACCTTGTGAATTAACCTAGAGAAATCTAAAAGGTAGCAAAGATTTATGATCAAATAACTTAGAACTCCTCCTCTCTCTAAACCACATTCCTCTATCTCTAAAAGTAAGTTTGAACGCTTTAAAATGACCCTTAACATTGCTTTTATAACTATGGAGTCGGGTTTATAAAACTAGAAAAATGAAGCTCCGAAACACCTTATACGGTCGTATATGCGACAGTATAATGCTTTTGCAGTCCGCAAAATGGCCCCCGGGACTGGGCACTCCTGCCCCACTCTGCGGCCATTTTGCGGTTTGTAGACTTGTTCTACGGTCGCATAATGCACCGCAGAACCCCCCTCCGGAAAAATCTTCATGCTGGTTCCATGGTCGATGTGCGGCCTGCAAAATGGTTTTGCGACTGCATAATTGACCGCACAATACGATCCAAACATGCCCAGTTTCCTGTTTCACTCTGCTGCCATTCTGCGGCCCGCTGAGTGATTCTACGACCGTGTAGTGGGCCGCAGAAATGTCTTGTACCATGACCAAACATATTAGCCTACCTCGCCACCATGAAACATTGGGTTTTGGATGAAATTTTACGGGGCCTTACAACGTAGGTAAATATTATGATGGTGCGTGCATAGGCACAAGTGAGTAGATGTATCCATTCGAATCAAAAGGCTCTGTAAAAAATTCATCAGATATAATCCCTTGTTGAGAATTTAGGGAAGCAAGTGGGAAGTATTAGCCTAGGGTTGTAACTTAATTCAAGGAAACAATTATAGAGCTCAATTCCACAAGAGGTTGTAAACAGGAGAATTTGTTATAGAGAGGCTTCACGAATAATGTGTCTCGTTCAGAAAGTAAGTACATGCAACTTTTTGTGATTCAGCGTCGTGTTAAGACCATGTAGTCTCTTCAATATGGATGTTCATATACAATAAGGAAAATAATGGGGTGTTCATAATGATGTACTAAGGAGTGAATTACTCGGTTTTAGGTTGATAAGGCAGTACCTTAACTGATGCCCCTCGACTCCACATCCATAACATTCATTGGTACCATCGAGACATACCCCCGAATGATGTCTCATACACTTCACGCAACGGGGATGAGGTCCACTAAATTGACTCGCCCCGCTGACCTAATATTTACCCGTTTCGCACACATCAAAGACATTCCCTCTATCCTTCATCCAGGTCTTCATGGCAGGAGTAACAATCTCTATACCATTTTGTTGTGTTGGCCTTTAGAATTTCCCAAGCCTGCCACCCCTAACACACTCCTAGGCATACAACACAATAAAAAATGTTCCTGCCCCGTATCGGGCAGACCGGGCTAGGTATACCCAACCTTGGGCATTAGTTCTTCTTGTGTCCTCTCTTTCCACAACCACAACATATTTCAAGAGTCATCCAACACGGCCCCAAGTGGCGCTTCTTACAAATCAAACATTCCAGCTTTTTGGTACAAACAACCCTCTTTCGTTTCATAGGTGCTCTCACCACATGATCTGGTGGCGTGATGACATTAATAGGAACAAGGACACTTCCCCTAGCAACTGGTTCTGTCAGTCCCTTCTTGCTGCCTCGAACCCATGGGTTACTCATATGGAAAATGAGACAGGACAAGGAAAATTAGCTTCCTATCTTGAGCTCTATTGCACGATCTGGAGTACCAAAGAAGGGTGACATTCCTAATTTCCCAAGTAGCCTCCTAATTATAGATGTGCTCGACAACAGACAGATAAGAAGGACTCTACTAGACATGGTTCCGTGACATCCTAGGACACTTTAAAACCTTAGGCACTGATACCAAGTTTGTCACACCCCGACCTTGGGGAGCCTGACCTGCGCTCAACCGAGATAATCGTGGAGCAAGCCTACTTGATGCCTTCTATCCAATCTAACCCATGAACAATATAAAATCAACATCAAGAGATATGTACGAGGAGAGTGAAATGTTTCCCATTCTTTTACCATTTCCCAAATGAAATTCATTTACGATTTTCGAAATATTGCGAGTTTATAGATATAATGAAACAAACATGTTTGTCAAATACCAACACTTCTAGTACAACATCAAACACCACCCACAACCTGTCTACGGAGACTTTTAGTACAACATAAGAGTAGAATGGAAGTGCCGCAATAAGGCCCCGGCTATACCTCAAAACACAATGTACAACATGAAATGACATCATGCCCTGAATATAGTAGGGCTCACCAAAACCTACTAAAAAGGGAGGAACTAGTAACGAGGAACAAAGCTGCCCATTGATGAACCACATGCATCCATTGCAGATGCAGCTCCCCCGGCAAAAAGGACGTTAGTATATATGGAATAGTACTAGCATGTAAAGCTAACTGTCTTGTTTCAAAATTGAAAGCCAATGTACGAAAGGGAAAACCATGGAAACAACAATCAACAATCAATGATATCCAAATTCAAAGTTAAAACATAATAATTTTAAAAATATGGAGAAAATATTATTTTTGGTTGGGAGATCCCTTGAATCAACTTCTACACAAAGCGGCCCCACCGCCTCACCCCAATGTGTGCTGGTGGAGGTGTAATTTCAATACCACGATCTGTACACAAAGCGGCCCTGCCGCTTCACCCCAATGTACGTGGTGGAGGTGTATTCACAATCACTGTCCCTACACAGAGCTGCCCTGTCGCCTCACCCCAATGTGTGCGGGTGGAGGTCGATTCATAGTCCCAATTATTTCTTTGCTTTCAAGGATCATCATCTCAACATCAACATATAGGATATTCCGGAACCATGACTTCAAACTCATTAATAATGGAAACTTTAAATACAACAGGTTTATTCCCAAGCGAATAGGGAAAACTGCCCAACATTAGAAACACACGTTAAAATCATATACGAGCAATACAACCTTTATTTTGAAATACTTTTCCTAAAAAGGCAATACACTATTTCACACATGACTATGTAAGAACTCAAAACAAACTGGAAATCCTTGCAAAGCATAGCATTAATTAAAACATCCACCTTTTGGCACGACTCGAGTACATAAGCTTTTAGGCGAATCTATTTTTAAAGTCAATTTGGAACAGTTCATTCAAGGCTCATTTCTTAACCTTTGTCACGTCATTTCATTTCATTGGCACCATTGGCCACATGTATAACTTTCACTATTGGCATGATGGCCATACTTTATATCTCCAACTCACTTCTTTCACTTTCAAGCATCTTTATAGATTATCAAAACAAGGTATTTCCAAACAAGACCTTAGGTACACACATGGGCAATTAAGGGTCTTAAGAACATCGAGTTTTTCACACACAAATTGGCATCATAACATTTATTTGACACACGACCCAAAGCCAAAACATTTAAATACACAAATCATTCTTGAACACATTCCTGAAGGATAACACAAGGTGATAGGAACATTCAAAAAACATTTTGAATACATAATTCTTGACAGTTACTTACTCGGGAAAATCGAATTTATTGGGAACAACTCGCAACATGGGGATTAGGAACTTGAGCCAATCATACTTGAAACTTACAGGAACATCAAGGAATTCAATTCTAAGAGAGTGGTTTAGCCAACATACCTCGCTTTGAGCTTTTCCTTAATTTACTACAATATTCCCGAAATCCTAGCAAGTTTGATCTATTTAGAAACATAAAAAAATTAAACACAAATTAGGAAGATATTCGTGGTCTCAGATCATTTGAGCATTTCATCAAACACTAGATGTGCAAATTTGATTACAAGGTTCTTCCACAAGATTTCCTTCACTCCACAACCCAATCTTTATTCGTTTGTGCCCAACAATCTTCCCACAAACCTTTTTGGTACATGCATGTATAAATAATACTCTCACACCCAAGAATCATACTCCCAATCAACCATCTTCTACCCAAATTTGAAATTGAAAACTAGGGTATGGAACCTTACCTCTTAGAAGAAGACATTGTGAGCTTTCTTGTTGAATTTCAAGGCTTGAGCAAGATTTTGATGAACAATTAGCTTAGGAATTTCTCCTCTCACTCTAGAGCACTTCCTCTCTCTAAAAATATAAGATATTCCCTTAAAATGGTCCTTTATGTCTATTTAGGGTTGGGTTATAAAAATAGAAGAATGGACCCTCCGAATTTCGAATCGCGCTACAGACCAAGCTACAAAAGCTCTACAGTGAGCTACAGACTAGTCTTTGCGAGCTCTAAAGCGAGCAATAGACTAGGCTTCGCGAGGGATATAGCACGATCTAGCGTGCTACAGACCAAGCGTTGGGAGGGCTATCGCACAGTCTAGCGCGCTACAGACCAAGCTTCGCGAGGGATATAGCATGGTCTGGCTTGCTAGGAGCTGGGCGATGCGAGGTCGAAATGATTCAACTCCCTAACTCATTGTTCAACCCAAAAAGTCCAAAAATACAATACATTAGCCTACATAGGCACCACAGAACTTTAAATTACTTGCCAAAAATTTACAGGGCCTTACAGATTCTATGATAAAGTGATTGTTTATATTCATGATGTAGGAGCATGCGTAGGTTTATGATTTGTTGATTTGATGTAACAACCCGACTAGCCGTTTAGAGAAATATCATTTCATTTAGGGGTTTGAGGTCTTGGGAAGTTTCAAATAATATATTACGAATCGCGTGCATGATTGGTCTGGTTCTGGGAAGATTTCGTAGTGATTTGGAAAACTTACTTCCTAGCTTGGAAGCTTAAGTTGGAAGTATTTACCAAGTTTGACTTTTGTGTATTTGACCTCATTTGAGACTAATTGCTGAAAGTTGGAAGTTTGAAGGTTTAGAGAGTTAATAAGTTTTACCCATAGTTGATTTTGTGCTTATTGATGTCAGTTAGGGATTCTGAGCATTGGAATAGGTTTGTATGGTAAATTATGACTTGTGTGCAAAATTTAGGGTCATTTTGAGTTGTTTAGACGTGTTTGGCGTAAGTTTAGAATTTGAAAACTTGAAATAGTTTATTAACCTTGAATTGAGGTGCGATTCATGATTTTGATGTTATTTTATGAGATTTGAGGCCTCGAGTAGGTGCATGTTATGTATTTGGACTTGTTGGTAGAATTGGACGGAGTCCCGGGGGCCTTGGGTGTGAATCGGGATGATCTCGGACCATTTTTGGTGATGTTTGAGCTGCTAATTTTTATTAGGTATCAGTGTTCTTTGCGTTCATGGCCAGAGTAATGCGTCCTTGAAGGTGTGACAGTCTTGGCCAAATTTGTTCATCGCTTTAGCGATAGTGATGACGCAAACGCGAAGGTTTATTTGGGGCAGGATACTGTTGTGCTTCGTGAATGCAAGGCACGTGCGGCGTTCGTGAAAGTTTTACCAAGAGTTGTTGTATAAGGTCCTATTTTCGGACTTGGAACTCATTTTATCATATTTTGAGATTGGAGCTCAGATTGAGGCGATTTTAACAACTTGGATGGGGTAAGTGTTCTTGACTCGGTTTTGACTATTATTCATGATTCTATCTTTAATTTTGCATTTGATTAGTAGATCCAAAAGAGAAATTGGGGGGGGAGGGGTTGGCGAAAATTTTTTTTAGCTAAAAAATTTATATTTGAACATCGATTCGAAGTTGAATTTTGATGAGACTTTTATGATTGGACTCGTGTTCTAATAGTTTGTCGGAATTTTTGGGTTTTGTCAGTTTCGTGGTGCGGGCATGGGTTTAGCTTTTGGTTGACTTTGAGTATTTATTAAAGATTCTACTTTATTGTTTGGGCTTGATTCCCATGATATTATTTGATGTTATTGAGTTGCTTTTGGCTAAATTCCAGTCGTTCAGAGGTTGATTCGCGCGGGGAGGCTTTATCTAAAGTATTGACGTGGCTTATTTGAGGTAATTATCTTGCCTAATTTTGTTGAGGGAATAAACCTTGGGATATTTGTTTGTCTAATTGAAATGTGTAAGAAGCGACGTATTATGCGATCTAACGAGCGTATATATGGGTGCTTTGTATGATTCATGATCGGAGTGGTCTTCAGGGTATACCATACCTTGATTTGGATAATGTGCTTCTTGCTATCATGCTTTATATGTTTGTATGACTATGTGAACTCCGTGAATCATGATAGAGATCATGTGTAGGTGTTGATTTCCAGTTGAGCATGATTGTTGTTGTGTGGCATATCTGCATGATTTGAGCTTTAGTTGTACAGTTGCACATGAATATGTGAATTGATATCCGTTATTCGTATACATAAATTCTTGTATAAGCCTTTTGTGTGATGGATTGGGTTGGCAACACGTGAGTTGTCTGTGCGATTGTTATCATTGGCACTTGAGTTGTCCGAGCAGCACGTGAGTTGTCCGAGCAGCACGTGAGTTATCCGTGCAGCGTGTGGATAAGGATCCATCTCTCCAGGGTCACCCTCTCATGTTTCTTTCTTGATGGTGTGCATGCAGGTTGTGGGAAATCGATGGGTTTTCTGGTTAATGTGGATCTTGGTAAATTTGATCATTGGTTCGACTTGCATCTCCTCTCTATTTGCAAACTCCTTGGATGTATACATGAATTTTATGCATATCTTCTCTATATGCTAGCTCCAGAATGTATACATGCCTTATGCATATCTTCTCTATATGCTACCTTACTTGATGAGATGAGACATGGTACATATCTTCTCTATATGTGAACCAGTGTGACTTGACTTGTTTAATCATGCATATCTTCTCTATATGCACTTGTTGAAGGATTAATTGCTATTTCCTGCATATCTTCTCTATATTCAACTGTCAAAGGATTATCTGGTATTTCACGCATATCCTCTGTATATGCAACTGTGGGAGGATTATTTGATACTTTACACATATCTTCTCTATATGCAACCTCGGCGATTTAATGATATTGGACGCATATCTTCTTTGTATGCTGAGTTGTTGAACTAGAATAGTTTCTGCGCATATCTTCTCTATATGTAATTGTTGATGTGTTATTGGTTATTTAAAGCGTAGCGTCCTTACATGTTTTGCTGTTCAGAGTCTGCATATCTTCTTTATGTGCACTATGTGGTACCAATATTTTCATGTTATGACTTCGTTACTACTACTGGATACACGGATATGTTATTGAGCTATGTGTTATATATATATATATATATATATATATATATATATATATATATATATATATATATATATATATATATA
>MCJB01032103.1:0-21226 GCA_002018475.1 Nicotiana obtusifolia | reverse complement strand
ATATATATATAGTGAGTATCCTTGACCTGAGACCTCATCACTACTGCACTGAGGTTAGTCCAGATACTTACTGAGTACATGGGATTGGTTGTACTCATACTACACTTCTACACCTTATGTGTAGATCTTGGAGTTGAGCTGCTATGGATGACGAAAGCTGGCATCAAAGATGTACCCATTTTCCGGATATAGCTACCACAAGTCCTTGGTAGATTGGATTCGCACTCTGTCTATGTATATTTCAAATAGATGTTGTATTGATTTTTATACCAACTTTGTAAATCTAAATCTTACTGGCTCATGACTTGTACTACTAATCCTTGGGATATTGTATGGAAATCAACTATTTTGTATAATATTATTGATGATCATTATTCTTATTTACTTACTCTGCGCCCTTTGTGCTCGTAAGGCTTCTACTGAACTGAAATTTTGATTGTCCCCCTAGTGGCACATTCTTTTATTTCCGTAATACTTATACGGTACCTTTAACTACCCCAACTCTTATCAGAATATATCTCAAAGATCATGATGCCTTCATATATGCGAGACTGAATTCTGTATGTTGGGGTTCACTATGTTTATCTTGCACGATGTATTGATTTATCTATATCCTCTTGTCTAGCTATAACTAGACTCTTCTTGAATAAACTACTAACTACTCATTGGTCTATTGTCATATCTATATTCTGCATAATCTCTCTTGCATTATTTACTTTGTCTTAACTTACTTCTCGCACTGATTTGTTTGGTATCAAGTGCTCATACGCACTTATTTATCAATAGCATCTGATGCGAGAACCCTTACGGCCTCTCTTTGGTATCGTTCTTGCATAATGTTCTAGAGTCGTAACCTATTTGTAGGATCTGAATAAATGCAATCTCATTCCTTTCACCTTTTTATTGTATTCTTCCTTTACTATTCCAAAGTTACATGAATCACATAACTCCAACTTAATGCCATATCACGCCATCTTCCCCCTTTTAGGGGAGTACTAACATTTATTTCTATGAAGATTTACGTATAACTGTTCTACCTCTTCATCTTTGGCGTCTTTTCACATCTTCACTTACATCTTACTTGCCTTGCGGTAACCCTTATGTACCAAGAATAACTGAATTTCTTACGCACGATGGTGACACCTAGTGTAACTAGCACACTTAGTCTCTTAAGCTTAACTCTTCTCACAGTACTTGCTTTATAGAAGCGTCTTCCTGAATGACCTTTAAAGGTTATTCTTCTGTTTTCCATTTTATTATCGCCCGAACGCGATCTCTGAAATTCTCACGATGCCGACTATTATCGAATCCTCTGATCCCTAATTCATGTTCGGTTTCATCTTGTTTACTAGCCATACTAATTTCTATTACTCTAGGGGTCTAACTTTTCCTTTTGGTAATCGCGTATGACTCACCAACTCGTTTTTGAAGAGAGGATATAACTTTATAGCTTACACAATTTTATTTTCTCAAGGTCTTTCACCTCTTGTCTTTTCATTCACTTGACTTTAGACTCTTTCATCCTGTCATATTTTGATTTACTATTACCATCAATTTATCGCATCTTACTGATAATGCTTCATTTACTCTCTTCTTATTCTCCTGCTAATATTTCTTTCTATTATCTTATTAAAAATATTTCAACAAAACATTCTTTTGCTTTTAGCGCCCCTTTTACCATCTCACTTGCTCTTCGGGTGTCACGCCCCAACCTCGGGGAGCACGAACGGCGCTCAACCAAGATACCTCGGTCAAGCAAGCCTTCTAGATGCATCCTACCCGACCTTGCCCATGAACAAAGTGAGGATGTATTCCATTAATTAGATAATGAGAAGATTACATGAGCAATACCAAATTCATTACCATCAGTACATCATTCGAGAATTCACAAATATTACATCACACATTCATAGTTTATAGGTGGAAATAGGTGATACAATTACAACATCTTTAGCTTGACTTTCCCAAAACCACAACACAACCTACACTATGTCTACGGAGCCTCCAATGGAAATAAAAGAGTAACATGATGGTGCCGGCAACAAGACTCTAGCTATACCTCAAAACACTATATATAGCTGACACAAAATACAAGACCCCGAAATGAAATGGGGCTCACCAAGTCAGCTGAGGAGAAAGGGTGTACCACTATCACTAATCGATGCCGCCTGTTGTGGAACCACCTGCATCCATTAAAGATGCAGTGGCCCCGGCAAAAGGGATGTTAGTACATATGGAATAGTACTATTATGTAAGCCTAAACACCCACTCAATGAATCGAGTAACAGTACGAGGAGGAACAACATAGAATCAATGAAAGCCTTAAACAATATAAAAGCATCAAGTTAGGAGCAAAATAAGTTTCATGTAAATTCTAAAGTTTTAGGTTGGGATATCTTTAGCACCGATATACCACCGTGTTTTTAGCACGAAGTTTGATCACGGCCCGACAGGCTAAGCCGTCTCACCCAAATACATCCAATCACAATACCATTGTTGTTTTAGTACGGAGTCCAATCTCAGACCGATAGGCTAAGCCATTTCAACCCAATACATCCCACCACAACAGCACCATGTGCGGGGCATGGTGTCCGATCTTGACCCGATCTGCTAGGTCATCTTCCCTGCCGTGTGAGTGGACATCCAATCCGAGATTAACAACAATCTCATCTCAAACAAGGAAAAAAAATCTCAATACAGCCACCCCTTCCCATTTAGGGGGAAACAATCTCAACACATCAGTTCGGGGATTTACCTCTCAATCACACATACACTGACACATGTAGTTTCAGGGTTAGGTTGTTTCAACCTACCATTCTATGGTGGTAAACGTTACTCCCATATCATTTATTATATAAAGAACTTAGAGTTTGTTTCATAGTATTTTCACACATCGTCTTTCATTTCATTAACTGTATTGGCAGCAAGTATAATTCTCATTCTTGGCACGTTGGCCACATTTTATATTTCATACACATTCCTTTCACTTTCTGACATCATCATGGATTATCAACAACAAGGTATTTCTAGTCAAGACTTTAAGTATGCATATGAGTAATACGAGTCTTAGCACATTGAGACTTCTTCCACAAATTAGCACGATAAGTTGCAATTGAAACATGATTTGAAATCATAACACTTCGATACATTGTTCACGTTTAAACACAATCTTGAATGGGAACACAATATGATGGGAGCATTTGGCACAGATTTTTAGTATATATCTACCAACACAAGCTTATTCGGAATTGTCAATGTTTTAAGGAATAACTCAGAATATGGGACATAAGAGTTTGAGCCAATCATAATTACAACTTACGAGGACATCATGGAATTCGATTCTACAAGAAGAATTTAGCCAACATATCTCGCTTTGAGCTTTCCTTAAATTACTACAATGTTCTAGAAATCCTAGCAACTTTAATCTATTTAGAAACAGAAAAAAATTGAACCATAATTAGGAAGATATTCGGGGGTTCTGGCTCATTTAAGCATTTTATCAAACACAAGGTGGACATTATGATTTCAAGGTTCTTCTATGGTGGATTCCTTCATCTCACAATCTAATGTTTACCCATTTGAGCTCAACAACCTTCCCACAAACCTTGATGATACATGCATGCATAAATAACACTCTTATACCCAAGAATCACACTCCCCATTACCCATTTTCTACCTCAAATTTGAAATGGAAGGCTAGGGCTAGAACCTTACCTCTTTAGAAGACAACTAGCAAGGTGTCCTTGTGAATTCTCCAAGACTTGAACAAGGATTGATGAACAAATAGCTTGGAGATTCCTTTTCTCACTCGAGAGCTCTTTCCTCTCTCTAAATTAGCAGTTTGAACCTTCTAAAATAACATTCCAAGGTTGTTTTATTAAAATGGAATCGGGTTATAAAATCAGAAAATAGACCATCCAAACTCAACTATGCAGTCGCGTAATTCACCGCGAATTAGTTCTGCGTCCCGCAAACCGGACCACGAAATCGTCTTCCAAAACTAGGCTGGCCTGGTCCAGTTTCTAACATATTTGCGGTTCGCAAATCAGCTATATCGTAGCATAGTGTGTCGCAGAATCTTCCTCTAACGTTTTCTCATGCTGGTTCTGCGACGCATGAGCGGCCCGCAAAATGATTAGGGGGTCGCATAGTTGACTGCAAAACGACCTCCAAAATAAGACTCTTTTTTTGCTCCAGTCCACAGCAGATTTGCAATCTAAGTAGTAGCTCTGCTGTCACATAATGGACCGCATAATTTCCATCTTTTGCAACAATTTTCCTCCAACTCCCCAATGCATTACACAACCCAAAAAGTTCGTACCACGGCTCTCAAGCTCGCCACGAAGAATTTCCACAATCTTCAACACATTAGCATACCCCGGCACCAAGAAACCCCGAGTTTTAGTAGAATTTTATGGGGTCTTACATCCTCCCGCACTTAAGATCATTCGTCCTCGAATAAGGGTCAAAATCTGCCATCAACATCCAATGTGATTTAACTCATAATTCACACACCTGCAGTTCCAAATTTGACTAACTTCCCAAATTTCCTAATATTTCGGCAGAGTTTCCCCTGTAACTAGGCCTATCCACCTGAAAGAGAATCCCATAAACAAATCCTAACAACATATACATAATCCAATGACGTAACATAGCATGAAAGCAACATCAACTGTGGCCTCATAAGCAACGGATTACCATAAAGGAACACCCTTAACATCAATTGTACAACTGATACATAATTTATTGAAGGTAAGATCTTAACATTTCCATAGAACACAACTACCTAATTACATAGTTACCCAAACAAATGAGGGTACTAGTTCTTCATCTCTTCCTCGGCCTCCTAGGTGGCCTCTTAAACTTTTTGGTTTTTCCATAGCACTTTCACAGAGGTAATCTCTTTATTTCTCAGCTTTCGGACTTGCCTATCAAAAATGGCAACTAGAATTTCTTCATAAGTCTATTCCTCATTAACTTCAATAGTCTCAACCGGAACAATGAGTGCCGGATTTCCAACTACCTTCTTCAACATAGACACATGAAACATTGGGCGTACCAGTGACATTTCTGAAGGTAGCTGCCTGTATGCCACTAGACTGATCCTATGGATGATTCTGTACTGTCCGAGATATCTCAGACTCAATTTCTCTTTCTTCCCAAACCGCATTATACCCTTCATGGGGGAAACCTTTAATAATACCCAATCAACCTCTTTAAACTCCAAATCCCTGCGACCCACGTCCGTATAGGACTTCAAGTGACTCTGACTAGTTTTCAGTCATTCTCGAATGATCTTAACCTTCTCCATAGCCTGATGCACTAGGTCTAGCCCTATCAATTCTACTTCCCCAATCTCAAACCACCCAAAGGGAGATCTACATCTCCTACTATATAGAGCCTCGAACGGTGCCATCTGAATGCTATCATGGTAGCTGTTGTTGTAGGCAAATTTTATGAGTGGAAAATGATCATCCTAGCTCCCCTTGAAGTCAAGAACACAAGCACGCAAAATATCCTCAAGCATCTGAATAATTCGCGCTGCGTGCCCGTCGGTCTGTGGATGGAAGGTTCTACTAAGATTAACCTGGGTACCCAAACCCTGCTAAAATTTCTTCCAAAAGTTAGATGTGAACTGTGCCCCCCGATCAGAGATGACAGAAACTGGAGCGCCATGTAACCTGACTATTTCCTTGACATACAATTGGGCATACTTTTCCGCTGTGTCGATAGACCTAACAGGTATAAAATGTGCTGATTTCATGAGTCGATCCACAATCCCAAATGGAGTCAAACTTGCAAGGAGTGCGAGGTAGTCCTACCAAAAAGTCCATATTGATCATCTCTCACTTCCACATTGGAATCTTTATGTTTTGTGCCAGCCCACCGGGCCTTTGATGTTCGGCCTTTACCTGTTGACAATTTGGACATATTTCCACAAAGTCTGCTACATTCCTCTTCATATCATTCCATTAGTAGACTTCTTTAAGATCATGATACATCTTTGTAGAGGCTGGGTGCACGGAATACCTGGAAGTCTGAGTGTCGGTCATGATTATTTCCCGGATACCAACTACATTTGGAACACATAATCATCCTTGGTACCTTAGCGTATCATCATCCATACCAAGCGAAAAAGCCATCGTCGTATTGCTTCTCTTGGCTTCACAACAAGTGATGATTCAGCCCTACTTTGCACAACCACCCCTCCTTTATTAGAATCCGCAAAACGAACTCCCGAACTAGCCAACCGGTGAACTACCCTAGCCAACGAACTTTGATATGCTTCCAAGTGAGCCAAACTACCATGGATTTCCGGCTAAGAGCATCCCCTACCACATTAGCCTTTCCCGGATAATATAGGATGTCGATGTCGTAGTCTTTGAGTAACTCAAGCTATCTTCTCTATCTCAAAGTTAATTCCTTCTGCTTGAAACTGTATTGAAGGCCCTTATGGTCAGTGAATATGTCCGCATGGACCTCACACAAATAATGAGGCCAAATCTTAAATGTGATGACCACCACCGCGAGTTCTAAGTCATGTGTTGGATAGTTCTTCTCATGATTCTTGAGTTGCCGAGAAGCATAGGCAATTACCTCGCCATGTTGCATCAACACTCACCCGAGCCCAATCCTTGAAGCATCACAATACACCATAAATCCATCCGTACCTTCTGGAAGGGTCAACGCCGGCGTCGTAGTCAATTTTGATTTCAACTCTTGGAAGCTCTTTTCACAAGCATCTGACCATTGGAACTAAACTGCCTTCTGCATAAATTTAGTCAAAGGAGAGGCAAGATTAGAGAACCCCTCCACAATGTTCTTATAATACCCTGCTAATCCGAAGAAACTGCGAATCTCTATTGGAGTTGTAGGTCTAGGACAATTCTTCACAGCTGCAATTTTCTAAGGATCAACCTTAATTCCTTTACTGGAGACGACATGACCCAAGAATGTGATGGATTCAAGCAAAAATTCACACTTCGAAAACTTTGCACACAACCTGTGCTAATATAGAGTCTACATAACTGACCTGAGATGATCGGCATGGTCCTACCGACTTCGTGAATATACAAGAATATCGTCAATGAACACTATCACAAAATAGTGAAGAAATGGCTTGAATACTCAATTCATAAGATCCATGAAAGATGCGGGGGCAATTATTAGCCCAAAAGACATCAATAGAAATTAAAAGTGCCCATACCGGGTCCCGAAAGCTATTTTCGGAACATCCTGCTCTTTGATCTTCAATTGGTGATACCCAGATCTTATATCAATTTTGGAGAAGCACTTAGCACCCTGCACCTAGTCAAACAAGTCATTTATCATTGGCAGTGGGTACTTATTCTTGATTGTGACCTTGTTGAGCTGCCGATAGTCAATATACATCCTTAGTGACCCATTGTTTTTCTTACAAAGAGAGCCAGTGCGCCCCAAGGCGACACACACGGTCATATAAAACCCTTCTCTAACAAATCCTTCAATTGTTTCTTTAGTTCCTTCAATTTTGCCAGTGCCATTCTGTAAGGTGAAATAGATATAGGTTGCGTTCCTGGCATCACATCGATCCCAAAATCAAACTCCCTGTCTGGTGGAACCCCAGGGAGCTTATAAGGAAAGACCCTCCGAAAATTTAGTCACAACTGACACTGACTCCAATGTAGGTGCCTCAGCATCGGTGTCCATAACCTGGACCGAATGGTAAATACACCCCTTATTGATCAACTTTGTGGCTTTAAGGTAAGAAATAAACCTGCCCTTCGGCACTACACCATCCCTCTTCCACTTAATAACTGGCTTATTTGAAATTCAAACTTAATGGTTCTGGTTCGACAATCAAGCTTGGAAAAATACGAATAAAGCCAGACCATCCAAATTATTACATTAAAATCCACCATTCCCAATTCAATGAGATCGGCCATGGTATCCCGACCACGCACCGTGATAACACAATCCCTATTAATTCGTGCAGCCACAATTGACTCGCCAACCGGAGAAGATACAAAAAATTACTCATGAAGCTGTTCCAGTTCTATCCCAAATTCCAAAGCAACATAAGGAGTGACATATGACAAAGTGGAATCAGGATCTATGAGAGCATTTACATCATGATATTGGACAGTCAATATACCTGTGACAACATCTGGAGAAGCCTCTAAACTCTGGCGACCCCTCATAGCATAGAAACAACTAGGTCCTCCTGAACTCTGTGCACCACCCTAGTTGCACCATGCTTTGCGGGTTAAAGAGTGCCTCAAGCTGGAGGAGGTGCTGCAGATGAAGTAGCTGCAGAACTGGCTGACTGTGTCGTTCCCTTGCCGACACTTTGGTGGGACGAACAACACTCCCTCTGAATGTGACCCCTCATACCGCACTAGTAGCATATGGGTAGATCCATGTAGCAGTCCTCAAAGTACACCTTCCCACACCTAGGGATGGGGGCCTCAGCTGCTGCTAGGATCTCCTACCAGACCGATCCTGCTAGTAGGATCCCCTATCGCCCTGACTTGGTCTGAAGCCGCTCCACTACTGCTGACTGGGGCTTGATGGCGGTGCACTGACTGAAGACTGAGCAAGAGACTGGGATGGCCCTGATGACCCTCCTCTAAATATTGATCAACCACCACCACCGACACCGGAAGAACCACAAAAGTTGCTTGCGGATCGGGCCTTATTGCTACCCTCTCGCTCCATTCTATTCTTCAATTCGCGAATCTCCGTGGCTTGAGCAAATGCCACCATCTTCCCCATAGTTCATATCATAATTCAAGGCAGCTGTAGAGGCCTTACTATTAACCAAGGGGCTGAGGCCCTGCACAAATCGACGCACTTTAGCCTCCATAGTAGGCAACATGCAAATAGCATAATTGGACATGCGCGCAAATAACATGTGGTACTCCCACACACTCATACTTCCCTACCTCGGGCTCTCAAACTTAGCGGCACGGGTTGCCTTAGTCTCAGCAGGCAAGAAATGATCAATCAAGGCGTCGGCAAACTCACTCCACCTTGCCGGTGGGCTCCCATCCTCACGAGACTCCACCCACATCTCAAACCAAGAAAGTGCCACCTCTTTTAGGTAGTAGAAGGCCAACTCCACTGCCTCCCTCTTTGTAGCACGCATAACTCAGAAGGTCTTGTGCATCTCATCAATGAAGTCTTAGGAGTCCTCCTCGCGATTGGTACCCGTGAACACTGGAGGATCTAACTGAAGAAACCTGTTCACCCTGGAACTAACAGAATCCCCTTGCTGGCTGGAAGAAGTAGGGGCAATGTTTGATCTCTAGGCCTGGGAAGCCACAATATGAGCCAACATCTGAACAACACCCCTAAGGTCCCCATCAGAAAAACTAGGACCAGAAACTGAGGCTGGAGGTGGGGCTGGGATATAAGTTGGAGGAATCATTGCACTTTCAGTAGGTGTAGGAATTGGTGCAGTCTGAGCATGAGTAGTTGAATCAGGCGGTGTAGTAGTTGAGGGAATATCCTCACCCCTCGGGTGTTCACCTTCATAATTACATATAGAATCAACTGCCACTCATTGGATGACATGGGCTCTTTGTCCAGTTCTTGCTTTCTTCCTAGGTGCCATAAACAGAATATTAG
This sequence comes from Nicotiana obtusifolia, assembly GCA_002018475.1. Taxonomy (NCBI): domain Eukaryota; kingdom Viridiplantae; phylum Streptophyta; class Magnoliopsida; order Solanales; family Solanaceae; genus Nicotiana; species Nicotiana obtusifolia. The sequence continues at coordinate 11,617 of MCJB01032103.1, read as the reverse complement.
AACAACACACGAGTTAAAGGAGGAACAATCATACAATTAGCTTTATTGCACAATCTAGATAATCAAAGAAGTGTGACATTCCTAAATGTCCAAGTAGCCTCCTAAATATAGATGTGGTCGACAACACACCGACAAGAAGGACTCTACTAGACACGGTTTTGACACCCTAGGACACTTTGAAAACCTTAGGCTCAAATACCAAGCTTGTCACGCCCCAACCTTGGGGAGCGTGACCGGAGCTCAACCAAGAGACCCCGGTTAAGCAAGCCTTCTAGATGAATCCTACCCGACCTTACCCATGAAAACAGTAAGGATGTATTCCATTAATTAGATAATGAGAAGATTACATGAGCAATACCAAAATTCATTACCATTAGTACACCATTCGAGAATTCCCAAAATATTATATTTCACATTCATAGTTTACAGGTGGAAACAGGTGATACACCTACAACGTCTTTAGCTTGACTTCCCCAAAACCACAACACAACCCACACTATGGAACCTCTATCGGACATAAAAGAGTAAATGGTGCAGCAACAAGGCTTCAGCTATACCTCAAAGCACAATACATAGATGACACAAGATACAATATCCCGAAATAAAATAGGGCTCACCAAGTCAGCTGAGGAGAAAAGGTGGAACGCTATCACTGATCGATGCCACCTGATGTGGAATCACCTGTATCCATTAAAGATGCAGCGACCCCGGCAAAAGGGATGTTATTAGATATAGAATAGTACTAGTATGTAAGACTAAACACCCATTCAATGAATGGACTAACAATACGAGGAGGAACAATATGTAATCAATGAAAGCCTCAAACAATATTAAAGCATCAAGTTAGGCACAAGATAAGTTTCATGTAAATTCCAATCTTTTAGGTTGGGAGATCTTTAGCACCGATATACCACCCTATTTTTAGCACGAAGTCCAATCACGGCCCAACAAGCTAAGCGATGTCACCTAAAGATATCCAATCACAATGCCACTGTGCTTTTAGCACGGTATCCAATCTCAGCCCGATCGACTAAGACGTCTCACCCCAAGACATCCCACCCCAAAACTACCATGTGCGCGTCATGGCATTCGATTTCGACCCGATCGGCTAAGTCATCTTCACACATGTGCCATGTGATTTGACATCCAATCCGAGGTTAACAACAATCTCATCCCAAATAAGGGGAAATAATTTCAATAAAGCCATCTCATCTCGGGGGAAACAATCTCAACACATCAGTATGGGGATTTGCCCCTCAATCACCTACACGACACGTGTAGTTTCGGGGTTAGGTTGTTCCAACCTATCCTTCCTCAGTGGCTAACGATAATATCATTTATTATAAAGAAGTTACAATTCGTTTCATAGTATTTTCACACGTCCTCTTTCATTTCATTAGCATTATTGGCCGCGAGTGTAATTCTCATTCTTGGCACGTCTACCACATTTCATATTTCATACATGTTCCTTTTGACTTTCCGACATCATCATGGATTATCAACAACAAGGCATTTCTAGTCAAGACCTTAGGTATACATATGAGAAATACGAGCATTAAGCACATTGAGATTTCTTCCACAAATTAGCATGATAAATTGCAATTGAAACATGATTTGGAATCGTAACATATCGATAAATTGGTCACGACATCCTACGGAGGGGGATTGAGTTCGTGACATGAAAACATCCTGAAACTCACCCAAGCCCCTCGAGATCCCGTCCAAACAAACCAACAAGTCCCAAAATATAACATGAACCTATGCAAGGCCTAAAATTACACATAACAACATCAAAACTATAAATCGCACCTAAAATCAAACTCAATGAACTTTTGAATTTCCAACTTAATAAACTTGTGTCGCACCCTATCAAATCAACTCGGAATGACCTAAAATTTTGCACACAAGTTCTGAATTACATATCAAACCTATTTGAAACTGCGGAAAACTAATTCGAACTCGATAGCATCGAAGTCAACTCCCGGTCAAACCTATGAACTTTTCAAACCTTCAAATAGCCGATTTTCGCTAAATAGTGCCGAAACCTTTTGGAAACATCCAAATGCAAATTTGGGCATATGCCCAAGTCTAAAATCACCATCCAGATCTAACAGAATCATCAAAACTCTGTTCCAAGGGTCAAATACACAAAAGTCAAACTGGGTCACCTCTTCCAAATTAAAGCTTCCTATTTAAGTATCATTCTTCCAAATCAATTCTGAACAACTCGAAGACGAAAATCGACCATAAACACAAGTCATAATACACCATATGAAACTACTCATGACTTCAAACCACCGAACTAAATTGCAAATTCTCAAAACGACCGGTCGGGTCGTTACACAAAGAATATACGACTTGAAACATGTGACATAAAGAACATACTACTTGAAGCATGTGATACAAAGAATTGAAATTACAGTATTAGAGAACCCGTAATCCATCAAGCAATTGATCAAGTCCAATGTGGTTAGAGCCTAATATCCCCAGCAGAGTCTCCATGTTATTGTATCCTATTTTATAGAAGTCAAAATAACATACAACTTATAGCGCTCTACAACGCTATTTGGAGTTTAGAGTCACCATCTAGTAGTTTTTGAGGTACACTAGTACACCTATACTGCACTATGTAATGTATACTTTAACTACAGTCTGAAAAATCATTGAGATTCTAGGTAAGGGTTCAAATTATCTCGACGGAAAATTTTTAGGCATTCCTCAAGACTTACAAATGTATTTCCAGTGGACTTGATCAAATAAATGAGAGATAGGTCAAGAATAATTAATTTAATATTTTCAAAATGTGAAAGTAATTCAAAAGAAAAAAAGTGCTTAAGCACGAATGTCACATGATAAATATAAACATCTATGTAATAGATTACATATAAGAGTGTGAATAAAATATATAAAATTATGTTTTTGATGATTTAATAAAATATAAAGAATACGTAGTAATGAGTAGAGTATTTGTACATTGATAAAAAATTAATTTTAACAAAAGAATAAGCCTGAAAGAATTAATTTATGTACAAAATTAACTATTTTGAGTGAAAGACTAAATGTAAAGAAGGTAAACTTACTCCAAAATATTTTATCAAACAATGAAAAGAGAAGCATCTTTGAATAGTCTTAGCGTGTAATGAATAATGTGAAAGGTTATTTTGATGGTTAAAAAATGGCATATATTCACAGTAAAGCATAAAGCTCAAAATAAAAAAGATAATTAGATATGCACAAGAAGGTAGCCCTAATATGTGAGAAAGGTGAAAGCTTGGAAGAAGGTATGTATTTTTATTAATGAAGCACAAAAGGTTATATTTTGACAAAACAAAAACATTTGGATGGCGGTTTTAATCAAAGAGTAAATCTTTGAGAGTTGACTTGGGATTAACAACTTCGGAATACAATATGTGAAAAAATATTTATTTGCAATGGCCTTGAAAAGAATTATAAAAGAATCTATTAGCAAATGCATGGCTAATAAAGAACCGGTTAAGAAATATAGACAAACATAATGGATTATATTCACGTGACCCTAATGGATGTATATTGTATAAAATATTTCGGACACTGAGATGATTCCATGAGAAGACAACTAATCGTGAAAATTATATGTGAACTAATCATATTAAGTATTATCCATAAAAAATGGTTAATTATCGTGGATTTGTGCGAAGCTTGTATCTATCTAAAGTGAAGTGATCAAAGTAAGTGATTTACAAATGAAGTAATATGAAAGAGTAACTAAACATAATAGCACACATATAAGAAAATATAAAATTTTCTTATTAGGAAAAAGAATGCCATGCTTATGTAATGAAAAACTAGCTTAATTAATTAGATTCATATCGATCCTAGTCAATTAATCAATTTGCGAAAGCGTATCTAATAATCTAATCATAGATTCAAGCTACACATTTATTTGACATACATGTTGAATATTGATTATTTAACTAGATGTATTTTGTAAGTGTTATCACATATAAACAAACATCAAACATGCATAAATAAATAATGTATGTACCTACGATGTTACTATACTTGTATTTTTGGGTACAGCCAAGAATGAAAGTAAGAAGCAAGGATCTGTCGAATGGGTTTGTAATACGTCTCCAAGCGTCATCTTTCCAAAGTATTTTCTGGTGAAATATCTCGCAAAACAAGAGAACAAACGTCAGTGAAATAATATGATACAAAAACAAACTAACAAAGTGATATGTTTTTGAAAATGATTTTTTTGAAATGTTTTTGAAAACAAATCTTTGAAAATAGTTTGAAATATATTGTTGGAGGCTCAGATTGTACTTTTGATTTTCGACTAGACATGTGAACGGGAACCGTCTTGGTTGTGACTATGCTGGCTAATAGGGTCATGGTCCAAAAATTATTGGTTCGTTGCATTCTCATCTTTTTCTTTTCTAATATTTATCATCATCGCCCCGTTTATTTTCGGGCCAGTCCAAATGGTCAAATCGGAGGTTCGAGGCCTCAATAATTAGGAAATTATTTTTATCAGCCTTGTGTGGCACTGTTGAAAAATGAGTACAACATCTATTCAAAGAACTCAGAGATATCCGAAGGCAACAAAGTTTGTAAAAATCTTCCCAACACTGTCAAAATCAACTAAAAATCGATCAAAATAGAGTAGTTATAAATGTGAGCCCAACCAAATGCAATCAGCAAAGAGTAACAAAAACAACACGATAGGGAATATCGTAGAGCTGAAGAAACAACCGGCAAAGTGGCTCATAGTAGCATCTCCTACGGGTGGGAACAATAGCGCACCAAATATTTTCGGTTAGTCAACCAAATGGAACGATGTTTCCTGCGAGGAAAAATGGCCAAATAGTAGAAAAATTAGTAATAAAACAGTAAAGCCAAAATAACAACTCCATTTCATTTCAATTGTAAGCCAAAGAAAATTGAACCATGCATTTAAGGATATGAACAAAAGCATCAGAATTTTCCCCGGCTTAACGACAGTAGACTCTTCTTAGAGTACGGGATTTTCCTTGCTTTTTGATATCCCCATGTGGCCCTCGACCCCCGAACACGACCGCTGCTTAATCCCTTGGGCTTTTACTCAGACTTCAAAGCTCCAAATCACACGAATTCATTCTGTAATATCTACATAGTTCGAAATCACTTCTACAAGGCATAAAACACACAATAAGCACAAACACTATCAATTAAAGCTCAAACACAAGTAAAGTGCAGTAAATTAGAGTGCAGTAAGCGACTAAAAGATGAGATTATAGCCTACCATCAACACCCCACACATAAAACATTGCTCGTCCTCGAGCAATCATACTAAACTTCACGTCGACATGACCTTTTTAAGCAAATCTCATAACTCATCACACCAAGAATATTTAAAACAGATTAAGTACAATTTCGTAACATCCTAGCCTCAAGATTTGACACAAAAGCACCACACATTATTTATAATCCGCTCACTTACTCTAACACAGAGGTCAACGACATTACCTTTCCTTCATGATTCAGGTGTCCTCACACAACAATAGAGTGTAGCTCCACACACAATTAAAATTAAGAACAATTAGGAACTCAAGTTAAAAGAATTCGCGCACTCTCAAAAACAATATTCATACGCCACAAAAGATGCATCATAGGCTTGCCCATAGTGTAGTACTCTACTACTTGTGCTCATTCAGTCAAGGATCAAGTAGGACTTCATTTGGTTGTAATGTAGGTTGTGGGATGGGTAGGATACATTTGGATATAAGAGTGACTACACCTCCCTAAACAATTTAATACATATAATTTACCATTCAAAACCCCACAGTTATGTCAAACCAAAACTCGACCTCCACATCAATATACATTAGCTCCCTATTTCTTTAAGCACAATTACATCAAGAGTTACCACTATCAAGAAATATTTTTCACAATAATATAATAATAATTATATTTTCTTTCTTTTTCAATTCAATTGGCTCTTACTTCTTCAAAATTGAGCACCTTTCTCCTCATTTTATTAGTTCCACTCAAAAGCAAAACAAATCACCCTAAACTCACCTTTTACAGAGTTCATAATAATTTCAAGTGCTAACGAGACGTAAAAGGTTCAAATAGATGGGCAATTCTATCAAATGGGTAAGGCTTGTAATGTGGTTGCAAAAGGAACAGGATTACATGCTCAAAATGGTTAACCAAGATACATAATAATTCAGTTGGTAAAAACATATAACTGGCTCAACAAAGAAACGCCTAAATCAGTTCCAAGACTGAATAAAACTACCATTTCGCTTTGCAAACACACGGGCAAGTTCTAGACTATAACGACCCAGCTAGTCGTCTCGTGATTTACCGCTCCGTTTTTCCCATTTTTTTCGTCTCATTGTGCTTTCTTATCCATGTTTTATATGATCGAGTTGAGTAGTTTGCGTTAGGAGTGAGTTTGGCAAGAAATGAGACACTTAGTCTCTTTTAAGAAGGTTAAAGTTAGAAAAGTCAACCGGATGTTGACTTATGAGTTAGAGGGCTCGGATGTGAGTTCCGATGGTTCGGTTAGCTTCGGGAGGTGATTTATGACTTAGGAGTGTGATCGGAATTGGTTTTGAAGGTCTGGTGTAGAATTAAGCTTGAATTAGTGGAGTTGTATTTTGGCGATTTCCGGTTGTTAGGCGAGATTTTGATCCGAGGGTCAGAATGGAATTCTGAGAGTTGCTATAGCTTCGTATGGTGATTTCGGACTTAGGCGTATGTCCGGATTTCAAATTGGAAGTCCGTAGGACAATTCAACGCATTTTGGCGAATGTTGGAAAATAGAAGATTTTTGGAAAGTTTGACCGAGGAGTTGACTTTTTGATATCGGGGTCGGAATCAAGTTTTGAAAAAGTTCATAGGTCCGCTATGTTATTTATGACTTGTGTGCAAAATTTGAGTTCAATCGGATTCGATTTGGTAGGTTTCGGCATCGAATGTAGAAGTTGGAAGTTGTTAGTTTCATTAGGCTTGAATTGGGGTAGGATTCGTGTATTTAGCGTCGTTTGATGTGATTTGAGGCCTCGACTAAGTCCATATGATGTTTTAAGATTTGTTGATATATTTGGTTGAAGTCCCGAGGGCCTCGAATGGATTTTGGATGGTTGATGGAATTTAACTTGCGCATTTCAAGAATATTTCGATGTCGTTTCTTCAAGAATAAGTGGTATAATATTATGAAAATGGACTCCAAATTCAGTTTTAATTGAAGAATTAGATCCGTATCGAAATATCAGAGTCATAGCAAAAAGAATCGTCCAATTCAGACATCGTATGAGAAAGTTATGCCTATTTTTGTGTCAGGCAATCTGTGACTGCTGGAATCAGCGCCACCTGTGGCGCCGGAGGCCGAAAACTTTATAAAAATGGGGGGTTTTGGCCATTTTGACAAAATAGAGTTGGGGGAGCTCGGTTTGGGCGATTTTTAGATGGTTTTCCACAAATTTGAAGGAGGTAAGTGTTCTTTATTATAAATCTTTCATAGATCATGATTCCATGCTCATTTACATCATAAATCCATGAATCTATGGAAGAAAAATCAGATTTTTTTTTCAATTCTTCCAAGAACGAAAATTTAAGATTTGAAAGTCAATCCGATGTCGGAATTTGATAATTTTTGTATGGGTGAACTCGTGGGGAGATGAGGAACCCGTTGATGTGAATATTTCTGAACTTCGAGAAGTGGGCCCGGGCTCGGGTTTTGCTAATTCCGGGATTTCTTAGTATTTTTGACTGTTTTCGCTTGGGCTTTGTTCCCTCAACATATTGTGACGTGATTGTTCTGAATTTTGTTATATTCGACGCACGTGAAGGACAATTCAAATGGCAAAGGCGTCGTGGGCTAAGGATTTAGCCGGATTGAGGTGAGTAATGATCTTTAATGATGTTTAGAGGGTTTGAAACCCCGGATTTGCACATCCTAGTGCTATATTGAGTTGAGACTCGCGCTCGATGAAGAGCGTGGGGTCGTTTACTACTGGAGATTGTGACTTGGTCCGTCCCGATTGATGATTTTACTATGCAATCGATTGAAACTTACGTGTTATCATCATGATTTGGGCTGATTGCCATATTTGGGCTTCTTGCCGGTTATGTAAACCCTTCAGGGGTATTATTTGGGCTTCTTGCCGGTTATGTGAACCCTTCAGGGGTATTATTTGGACTTCGTGCCGGTTATGTGAACCCTTCAGGGGTAATTTATCACTGTTTTCTAACTAATTTGATTCATTTCTTAAACTCAGTTTTGAAATTTGAATGACTTTTCAAATGATGTAAATGGGATCGGGTGGCACGCCGCCACGGAATATGATAAATTGGATTGGGTGACACGCCGTTACGAGATATTAAGCTACTGCACCCCCCACAGTAAGCGCCGGGTACCCATGGGAACGGGTGACATGCCGTCATGAGACATGACTTGGCCAGTCATGATATTTTCTTTTACTTCATGTTATTGACTTGATTATTTACATGTTTTACTGTTGCATTATGGATTGTTGTATGCCTCAGGTGTTTCCTTACTCTCAGTTGTTATTTATAATTATTACTCACTGAGTTGGAAGTACTCACATTACTCCCTGCACCATGTGTGCAGATTCAGGCGTTATTGATTCCGCTCCGAGGTATTGACTACTACTGTCAGGGCGATGATTCAGAGACTACGAGGTAGTTGTTTACGTCCGCAGCCCCGTATCTCTTTTACCGTGTTGTTTCCACTATTTTTCAGACAATTGTGCCAAAGATATTGTAATAGTAATCTTATGATTAGGATTTTCATTAGTTGCTCATGACTTTGTGACACCCCGGTTCGGGCTGTAGTCGGGATGGTTCACTATATTTTTTCGCAAATTACTGTTATTAAACCGTACTTATATTATTTTCGTATTGTTTAACTGTTTGAATGAAGTTTAGTTTTAATTGGCTGTCCTTTTCTTCATGAGAGGCGCCATCACGATCATGGTTGGGATTTTGGGTCGTGACAGCTTAGTATCAGAGCCTAGGTTACATAGGTCTTGCGAGTCATGAGCGGGTTTAGTAGAGTCTCGCGGATTGATACGGAGACGTCTGTATTTATCTTCGAGAGGCTGCAAAACCTTTCTTGGAAAATTCCATATTCTTGAAATTCTTGTTGTGCGAACTTGTAGATCCGAGTACTAAAACTTCTGCTATCCTGTTCTCTCACAGATGGTGAGGCCGCGAACTACCGGACGAGGTGGACGACCACCAGTACCACCCACTGAGACCACCAGAGGCCGTGGACGCGGTCGTGGTCGTGGTAGAGGCAGAGCGGTGAGGGCAGCATCTGTTGATCCACCAGCTACCCCAGATCAGGAACAGGCTCCAGCAGCACCAGTTCAGGCACCAGCTGTGCCTATCGCTATTCTAGGTCTTCAGGAGACCTTGGCTCAGATATTATCTTTTTGCACTGGCCTGGCTCAGGCGGTTTCAGCCACCATAGCCGCAACTACTTCACAGGCCGGGGGAGGCAATCAGACTCTAGTTGCCCGTACACCTGAGTAGGTAGTGCAGGGACTTCAGATGCCGGGGGCACCTCCAGCCCAGCCAGCTGTACCAGCTCAGGAATTCATAGTACCAGTTATGCCAGATGATGAGCAGCGTCGCCTTGAGAGGTTTGGCAGACTCCAGCCTCCGTCATTCAGTGGTGCTGAGGGCGAGGATGCCCAGGGTTTTCTTCACAAGTGTCAGCGAATGCTCCGGACAGCTGGGATTCTTGAGTCTAGTGGTGTGGCATTCACCACCTTTGAGTTTACGGGAGCTGCCTTTAATTGGTGAGAGGCGTATGAGAGGCGTAGGCCGGTTGATGCAGCGCCCCTTACTTGGCAGCAGTTCTCCGCTCTTTTCTTGGAGAAGTATGTGCCGCAGTCTCGCAGAGAGGAGCTGCGTAGACAGTTCGAATGGCTGCTACAGGGGGATATGACTGTGTGGAAATATGAGTCAAGATTTTCTGAGTTGGCTCGACATGCGGTCTGGATGGTTCCAACTAATCGTGAAAGGATTAGAAGGTTTGTGGATGGCCTTAACTATTATCTTCGTATCCTTATGACTAGGGAGAGAGTATTGGGTGCTACTTTTGAGGAAGTGGTTGGCATAGCTCGCGAGATTGAGACTGTTCGCCGTCAGGAGCGAGAGGAGTGGGAGGCTAAGAGGCCTAGAGGATCGGGTAGTTACAGTGGCACTCCTCCGAGAGGCCAGTTTCAGTAAGGAAGAGGTCGTTCCTTCAGGCCTGCTCAGCCAGTCCGCCCAGGGTATAGTGGGGCATCTGCGGGTCGTGGTTATCAGGGATTGCAGCAGGGCCAGTCATCACTCAGCGCCCTTCCAGCTCATGCTCCGTCAGCCCAGGGTCCTTCTAGGCTGATTGCATTTGCTAGAGCACCAGTGCACTATTATGAGTGTGGCGAGATGGGCCACGTGCGGAAGCATTGTCCTCATCGTGGTGCTAGATCGTCCCAACAGAGGGGTCAACCCTCGACTTTTGATCCAGTTACTTACCACCCGCCCAGCCAGTCAGGGGTGGAGGTCAGGCAGCCAGAGGCCGCCCAAGAGGGGGAGGTTGAGCAGTCGGTGGCCAGGCCCGATTCTATGCTATTCCAGGCAGGACAGATGCCGTTATTACAGGTATTGTTTCAGTCTGCCACAAAGATGCCTCTGTATTATTTTATCCCAGTTCCACTTATTCATACGTGTCCTCATATTTTGCTCAATATTTGGGTATGCCCGGGGAGTTTCTTGCATTACCTGTTTATGTGTATACCCCGGTGGGCGATACTGTTGTTGTGGACCGTGTGTACCGGTCATGTGTAGTAACTATTGGGGGTCTGGAGACCCGAGTGGACCTATTGCTACTAAGCATGGTAGATTTTGATGTCATTTTAGACATGGATTGGCTATCTCCATGTCGTGCTATTTTAGACTGTCATGCTAAGACAGTTACTTTGGCTATGCCGGGTGTGCCGCGGATCGAGTGGCGTGGCGTGACTGATTATATTCCTAGTAGGGTGATATCATACTTGAAAGCCCAGCGTATGGTTGGGAAGGGTTGCCTTGCATACCTAGCGTTTGTGAGGGATGTTGGAGCTGAGACTCCAAGCATCGATTCTGTTCTAGTTGTGCAGGATTTTCCTGATGTATTTCCTACAGACCTGCCGGGCATGCCACCGGACAGGGATATTGATTTTGGCATTGACCTGGTGCCGGGCACTCAGCCCATCTCTATTCCACCGTATCGTATGGCACCAGCAGAGTTGAAGGAGTTGAAAGAGCAACTTCAGGAACACCGAGATAAGGGGTTCATTCGGCCTAGTGTGTCACCTTGGGGCGCACCGGTTCTATTTGTGAAAAAGAAAGATGGCACGATGAGAATGTACATCGATTATAGGCAATTGAACAAGGTAACAATCAAGAACAAATATCCTTTGCCTCACATCGATGATTTATTTGACCAGCTTCAGGGAGCACGAGTGTTCTCTAAGATTGATCTCCGTTCAGGATATCACCAGTTAAAGATCAGGGATGCAGATATTCTTAAGACTGCTTTCCGGACTAGATATGGCCACTATGAGTTTCTTGTTATGTCTTTCGGGCTAACCAA
>MCJB01032102.1:251319-274902 GCA_002018475.1 Nicotiana obtusifolia | reverse complement strand
GGGGGGGGGGGGGGGGCACGTGGTCGTGGGGGAAATAGGGGTAAAGGAATTGCTGGTAGTTCTAGTCAACATATAGATGATTCTCAATATTATGATGATGTTAGCTCTAATAATCCACTTGATAATGATATGTTAGAAGCACAATATAACTATCAAAGTGGGGTTAATTTAGAAGAACTACATGAATTTCAAGCTAGTCCACCTGAAGTTCAGTCTGACTTGCCTCCTGTAACTCCTACTAGAGTCCCGGTTAAACGTATGAACAGATTTGAGGTGTGGAAATTTGAGGAAAAAAAAGTAGAAAGTCAGATGGCTGTATGCGAGCTTTGTGGAATGTAGTGGTTTTTAAAACTGGGGGTAATGAAGGTGGAACGGGTAAAATTAGGACCCACTTAAAAAATAAAAATCCTAAGGAATGGTCAATGGGGGCGAGGGGTATTTATTTAGGAACCGAACATGGGGGAGTAGCGCATGATGAATCCTCGGCTACCAAATAAAAATTAACCAAACAACGGGAGGGATTCTTACTTATGATAAAAAAGGGATATGGAAAATATTGCTAAACTAGTTGCGGTAGAGGGTTTACCTTATAGTTTTCCTTCTTCTACTTGTTTTGTTCGTTATATTCAGGCTACATATAATCCTTCTTTTAAAGATTTTCCAAGAACTACTGTTAAAAATGATATTATTAAATTTAAGAACGAATATAGAGATTATTTGCGATATTTATTTGATAACTTTGACACTCGAGTATGCGTTACTACGGATATGGGTCGTTCTACAAATAATTGTGATTATACTACAGTTACTGTTCATTGGATAGTTCTTGATTGGGTATTTCAAAAACGTATTATTGCTTATAAAGTTGTTGATGAACCACACACGGGTAATTATATTTCCAAAACAGTTTCATTAATTTGTCATGCATATTGTTTAACTAACAAAGTTTTTAGTATTACAGTAGATAATGCTACAAACAACACAGAAACACTTAGGAACTTGAAACCTATTTTGAACCCCCTTTTGAGAAATTTTTTCATGTTAGATGTGCATGTCATATTTACAATTTAGTAGTAAAAGATGATCCTGACTTGTTTACCCACATTATTGAAAAGGTGAAAGTAGCTATTGCTTATATATTTATAAATAAAAATCAAGAAAGAAAAAGAGAATGGGAAAGAAAATGTATAGAATTAGGAATGCCGATTAGGAGAGTCCCAAAGGAAGTTTGTACTAGATGGAACAATTTATATGAAGCATTGACTGTCGCTTATGAATATAGAGAGCCTATTACTCAAATGTATAATAAGCATTTTATGGAACTTTATCACCTTAAAGAGGACGATTGGAACCTTGTTCAACATCTCCTTCAGTTTTTATAAAACTTTTATCATGCTACTTTAGAAATTTTTCGGATAATATTATCCAACTACTCCTACAATATTTTATTATATAGCTGGAATATCTAAATTATTGAAATTATATAGGAAATACAAAGTATATAAAGTGGCTGTAGAGGCTATGATTGAAAATTTTAAAAAATATTTTTTCCTAATTCCCCAGCTTTTTTACATTGCTTCTGTGTTGCATCCTGCTTTTAAACTTAAGTTAACTGAACGACTTATTAGAGAAATATATGAAAATTTAGAGATTAAACCTGTTGAAATTGCGACTCATAAATATTCAAGTGTAGGACATGCTTGTGCTAAAGTTCTTTCAAATACCGTGGCTGTTTTCGCAAAGTATAGAGCTTGGGCAGACAGTGCTACACCAGCTGCACCAATACAGTCAACCGGTGAAAGTTCTTCTCAAATGGGCAAAAGGCATGTGGGGATGAGCACTTTTGGAGGACTTGATCAAAAGTTGCTTTCAGAACAAGACGAGTACGGGAAGGAATACAGCGAGTTCAAAGTCTATTTAATTCAATATCCAAAGAAACTTACAAGTTTTGGAAGTCATAATTTATTGGATTATTGAAGAATCAAGAAACGCAGTTTCCAATACTTACAAAAATGGCCCGGGATATATTAACAATTCAAGCTTCATCAGTTGCATCGGAGAACGCTTTTAGCCAAGGAAGATTTCAAATTGGAGATCACAGACATTCATTAAGAGAAGAGGCAATGGAGATAGGAGTTTTATTCAGGGATTGGGTCAGAGCAGAGTGAAGAAACTTTAGAATACCAGAATTTTCTCAGAAAAAAGACAAAGCATATCTCGATCAAATTTTAGGTGAGGGAACAAGTGAAGAAGGGAGTCAAACAGGCAATGAAGAAGAAGATGAAGAAGAACAAGACGAAGATGATAAACCAGAACAACAACAACCATTTCCTAAAGAAAAGCCTACGATTATCTTAAAATGAGTTAGCCAATATGTTTAAAAGAATGTAATTTTCTAAATTAGAATACACTATAATAAAATTGCTCCAAATCTTGGAATTCCATCACAAGTTCACAACTCTTGTCTTCTTATTTTTTTTTTAAAATTTATTATTTGCGCAAATATACTACAATTAATTACTAGTTTCTAATTGATTCAAATTTCAAGGTTTGAATCTAATTTTAAACTTTGAAACTAATTCAAAGTTTGAAAAAATATTACAAGTTTTTTAATTCTAAGTTTGAACTTTGAAACAAACTAAACATTTCAAATATATATACAAAGTTAGTAATATTTTGTTGTTATATTTTCAAAAACTTTAAATTGTCCATCACTTTAAATGAAAGACAAATAAATAAAAAAAATCCGACCGGGCAGGTCCGGACCGGACCGGAAAAACCGGGATACCGGTGGCCGGTGCCGGTCACGAACTGGCTTCCACCAAAGAGGACCGGCGGTCCCGGACCGGTAAGACCGGTTGGGTCCGGTCTTGAGTCCTTCCGGTACCGGACCGGACCAGAATCGGAACCGGAAAAAAATTTTGGTTCGTGACCGGACCGGACCACTGGCCCCCCTTAGGTACAAGTATGGTAAAAGAATTTATATAAGGGTATAATTTGTAGCTGTTTCGCCATATTTATTTTTTGTCTGTTACTAACATTTATTACATTCATTACTCGTTACATGGGTGATTTGCAACGGTTAAGGTAATAATAATAATCAATCATGCATAATTAGGGATTATGCTGATATTTTTCCATATTCGTGGCTATTAATTAACCGTGCATCTTCGTGGCTTTTAGTATCCTTAGTTATCCACTCTACACCTATTTCCTCTTTTCCTGCTATCAGGTCTGGTATCTTCGTGGATGCCCCTGGGTGTTTTACTCATGCATTTTCTGATCTTCATTCTTCTTTATTGCTTCTATTCTTATGCCACATCTCAACATACTATTGGAAGTACTATGTAAAAATAATGGAAGTACTATGTAAAAATAACTCACTTGTTTATGTTGTATGACACATTTGGTTGAACTATGTAAAAATAATGGAAGTACTACTAATATTGCTGATGTATTGTTGCCACTCGAGTAGTAAGTTTAATACTCTATTTGTTTGGTGATATACTTTTTTAGTTTTGTTCTTTTATCATTAAAAAATTATATTCTAACTTATGATTTTATCTTATTTTTTGTTAGGTTCAAGTTTAATCATGCCCCGTGATCCTAAAACACTCTCACCAATTTGAGAACACTTTGAAGTGATTGAAGACAATGAAAAAGTTTGCAAAATAGAATACAAGCAATCTGGTCGAGTCTTTAATTTTTATCCAATGAGGAATGGCACATATGATTTAATGAAGCATATTAGGGGTTGTCTTGAGCGTCATCCACATCAACAATTCGTATTTAAGTTAATTTGTCGGCAAATTTGTATTAGTTTGAATTTGTTAGATTTATTTAAGCTTAATGTGTTAATTTATAGGCAAATTGCTCTTATTGGCAACAGTAAACAATAGCACTTGACTGCCTTATTGGCTTGTGGTATTTGGCAGTGATATTTGCATTTTATTGTGTTGTTGACTGCCTTATTGGCTTGTAGTATTTGGCAGTGGTATTTACTGTGTTGTTGACAGCATTGTTGGCTGTTGCCATTAAGTTTATTTGTTGCTGCTGCTCTTTATGTATTGGCGTGGTATTTGTTGACTGGCAGTGGTATTTGTTGTATTTTTGACTACGGTTTGTTGCCATTTTTGCTGCCTTGTTGTGTTGTTGGCAGTTAAAAACTTTGAGATTGATAAAAGTCTAGAACGTGGACTTCATCAGGTTCTCCACAAATAACAAAAGCATTTTGTTCTTCACCGAAAAGTCCAAAAAATTGACTTTTCATCCTTTAGAAAGTTTGTTTTCTTTCCCTTTGTCTTTGATTTGCACACCTGGGTATTCTTAGAATAGAAGTAATGTCCAAAATTGGTCATCAATTTGACACAAATGACAAATGCCTTGTTTGTGGAAGTTTAGAGTTGGGTATTCCACCAAAAACTATTACTCCCTTTTCTGGAAGTTGTCCAAAGGTACAACAAGAACCATTTCATCGTAATATTCTAGAGTAAATTTAACGGAATGACGTTTTTAATAATTAATTCATCGCTGTTTTGTCCACAAAGACTTGGTACGATACCGAAATCATATTAAAGCCGTAACAAATCAAATAAAAGATATCAAACCGTACCGAACTAATCCCGTATAGTATTTGATATGCACAATTAACATACTAAATATCTGTTTACCCTTGGCTACGGATAACAATTAAATATATACGTGGTTTTAAGAATACGCGATTTGGTTTGATACAACTAAAGAAAGAACTAAAATAAGATTAAATTCAGTGAATAAGGAAGAGACCAAACCACAAGTATTGAATAGCTTTATTGTGATAGAATCCTCTAAGGCAAGGTATGAAGCAGATAGATTGAAAAAGTAAGTAGACTATTGCTTTGTGTATATTGATCGTAATTTTTGTTGTTGTCTCATTTACAATAGTGCTGCCTGTTTATATAGGAAGGAAGAAGAATCCTATACAAGGTAAAAAACCTATCTACAAAGTAAGATATCCCTAGAATTAATGGCTTCAACGTCTTTACTGATTTCAGCCGCGATTCCCGCCGAGATATTTACATATTACGAGATTTCCGGTCCTTTAGTTACGCCAGTCTGATAATTTTACCATAAGGTGTCTTACCCTGATCGGCCTCGACGATCTCGTCTCGAGCGCCTTGGCTTCGAGCTTCGTTCCGGTGGAATCCGGTCTTGGACTTCTCCTTTCGATGTCCCGTTCTCGGCCTATCGAGTAGCGACTTCAATCGACGCTGGTCGTTGAACCCCAAAATCGATATCCCCTATGCAAGCGACCGAATTCGACCCTATACAGATAGTCCCCTCGTTCTTTGGAGAATAATGATAAAAAACAATATGAGCCGCCGCTTTCGAGATTAGGTCGAATGGAGACATACTTATGCCGCGCGACACGCAATTCTGAGTGTCATGTCAAAAGACGCAAAACGTCATATCGATAAATGACGGCAGCATGATGACGTACGTGGTAAGTATCAAAAATGTCTTTTCATATACCAACTGAAGACAAAACCTGTCACGCCTGCAAGTGCTAATTAATGCTTCCTTACTTTGGAACTCCAACCGCCACCTTTAAGAGGGTATAAAAAGCCCTCTTGTTACTCAGTTTCAGAATTTGCGCTGTTTGAATACCATATTCTTCAATTTTTCTAAGTTTGATCTCAAGTGATCTCCCTCTTTTTTTTTTTTGCCTTACGCCTGTATCTATCTGCTTTCCTAACTCTTTATTTCCAATGGCAAAGACATCCAAGTCTGTTTCTCAGAAACAAAACCCTTCTTTCTCTCAACCCGCTGAAGATACTGAGCCGGTCATTGTTGAGGGGACTTCGACCGAGCCCCCGCTAAAAGCATTCGTTCCGGTTGGATGCTCAACCGGTTCCAACTTTAAGGTAGAGAAGGCTTCTTCTGTACCGAGCCGGGGCGAGCCGGTCATTAGATATATTTGTTCGATTATGAACAAAAACATTGAGAGGGTGAAGCAGGATTGCAATTGGGTTGGCAAGGACGTGGTGGTTCCTTCACCATAAGAGGCAATCACCACCCACATGGAGGATTACTTGAGTGTTTACACTTACCCCTTCACGTTGGGCCCTTTGGACCCTATCATCGTCGAATTTTGCAAAAGGTGCGACGTAACGCTGGGTCAGATTCATCCCTCTGTTTGGAGAATAGTCATTCTCTTCCGTTTTTTTGTGAGTAAGATCGAAGGGCATCCCTTCACCCTCGATCATCTCCTTCGATTATACAGTCCCCGAATCTTCCGAGGGGGACTAATTATACGTGCTCGCCGGTCTAGAAAAGCCCCCTTTTCGAGCATCGTCGAGGATAAGGACCGAGGCTGGATGAGCCGATTTGTTCGAATAAAGACATCGGACCTGATCCCTGCCGAAAACATGCCGTTCCCTGAAAAGTGGAACATGAGCCTTAAGTGTTACCTTCCTGTTTTAACTCATTCGGTGTCTTCCCTTTGTTATCTTACTAACATATCTCGCATGGTGTAGCTCTTTCTCGAATGCGGGCCGCGATTCAGCATTTGAAAGAATGGGTCGAGAAGGTGGTATCTCAAAGGACCTATTCGGAGCATGCCTGGCGCGAGATATCGAAGGGCCGATCGGAGGCTAAAAAACATGGTGAGAACCTTAGTGAGATCGATGATATTTTTATTCCACGTCTTATGTTATCGATGATGTTGCTGCTCTATAACTTACTTCATTTCTTCCTTTGCAGGTCTATCGAAGGACGTTGAATTGAGACCAGCGTCCCCTGGTAGAGAGGTTCCCTGCCCTCCCCCTGCCTCGGAGCAGGAAGGGGAGAAAAAGAGGAAGGAAGTCCTTGGTTCCTCTAGGCCCGAGAAGAAAAAATCGAAGAAAAGCATAGCTCGTAGGACCAAAATTTCAGACGTAGCTTATCCATTGGACGATGAGTCCGACAAAGGTCCCGATACTTTGAGCAGCGAGCCATCTCGGGCAGTCCCCGATCCGAGGGTCGATGAAACTCATATTCATCGAGTAGAGGACCTCGATGCAGGGGCGAGAACCGGGGCTTCCGCCGATGCAGGAGAGGCAGCGCAGGGAATCTCGGGCCCCCCAGAAGCAATGGACTCCCCTTCTTTCTCGGAGTCAACTCTTAATGAAGCCCGAGCTGCAAAAGCGCATTCACCAAGCAAAGGCCATGTATTGGAAGGGCCTTTTGAAGATTTCTTTGACGGTGTGCCATCGGCGGATACCTTTGGGCTCGAAGTGCCGAGGAAGAGTCCCTCCACCGAGACGAGAAGGGCGTCTTTCGGTCCCAAGCCGATCGATAGATTTCCTGCTCCGAGTTCCAACCCTGATCGGAAAAGAATAATAAAATTTGCCATTCCCGAAGATGCTAGGGCCCTTTCTGCGCTTGTGGGGGTGGCTAGTTATCTTCGGTGTTTGGTGACCGAAGAAGATCAGGCTGCAATGGACGAGGTGGATGAGGCCTGCTTGTTCAATGAAGCTCAACAAGCATCAAATAAGGTAAAACTTCCTATAAGCCTTGTCCGGTGTTTGCCATTTTATTTTCCAATCTAGACTAACTGTCTTATTTTCTTTTGTACTCGTAGGCCTCGGTGCTTCATGAGGCTTTTCTTCGACTAAGGGAAGAAAAGGCACGTCGTGAGCGGCTTGAAGGGGAGATGTCGACCCTTCGGGCCGAACTAGACTTTGTGCGCAAGAAAAATACTGGTATACTCGACCAGATGGGGTAGCAACTTGACTGAATAAATCAATTCCGATCCGTGTTGAGCGAGGCTAAAGAAGACACTAACGAATGGAGAGCTAAGACCGATCTGCTGACCTCGGAAAAAGAAACCCTCCAAACTCAAATGGTTTCTTTGGAAGAATAAGTTTCGGAGGCACAAGAGAAAATTGAGACTCTAGCTAAGAGTACCGATACGCTTCAATCCCAGGTCGAGACGCTCACTTCGGATCGCGATATTTTGGTCAACGAGCTGCAATTGGCAAGATCAGAGGTTGCTACATCCAAGGTCGAGGCCGATGAGTTGATAGCCCAATATAGGGCCGATGTCGAGGCTGCTTAGGAACAGTCGAAGATTCTGGTCGAATACACCAAATGCCAAACCCTCCTTTCTGTTCTCGAAGAGTTACAAGCTCGAGGATTCGATCTATCTACCGAGGTCGACTATGTAACAAAGATCGAAGCCGAAGCCGAATCCAGAAAGCGAGCCTTCCCAAAAGAATAGGAAGAAGACTCCGAGGGTTCTGAATAACGACATCTGTTGTATAATATGCCCTTTTAGAATCCCCATTTCTGTAACATACTTTTTCTCATATATATGAAAGATCTTCTTTTATTCTCCTTTCTCGTTTGGCCTATTTTGATTCTTTGTTCTTAAAATTGGTAATTCAACTTGTAGAACTTTCTGCCCTTTAGGCTTAGTTAAGACATAGCTTATTTATTGGCAGATTTTCCCTTTCTGTGGTCAATTTGGTAAGGCCTAAGCCTCGAAAACGGATCCGAGGTTCGCCTTAATAGGTCTTATTTCCCTCGAGTTTCATTAGCTCGATGCAGCCTTGGCCTATTAAGAAATCGGGGTTCTACCTTAGCAGGTCTTGTTCCCTTTTGAGTTTTATTGACTCGATTCGGCCTTAGCCTTTTAGGGGATCGGGGTTCTGCCTTAGCAGGTTTTAGTGCCCCTCGAGTTTAACTTGATTCGGCCTTAGCCTTTTAAGGGATAGGGATCGGGGTTCTGCCTTAGCAGGTTTTATTCCCTTCGAGTTTCATTGGCTCGATAAGGCCTTGGTATTTTATAAATTGGGGCTTGCCTTAGTAGGTCTTATTCCCCCTTTGACTTTCGAGTCAAGCCTTGTGTAATGTTAGTTTTCGATCGTGCAACAAAAATCGAGATGGCCTTCAGGCTTGGAGATAAGATATCGGTGCCAAAGAACTTTTATTAGCATTCAAGTACTTGTACAATTTGCTTAGGGGGTAGATCAATCTACTAGGGCACGGTACTTTTGACCGTTTGACCCTTACATTGATTCCTAATGATCTATGAGAAGTTCCCTCGAATTGAAGTAGATAAGCAATGAACTGGAGTAGATAAGCATTCTTCTGATATTCAAGGTCGATCGAGGTTGTGTACCGACTATTATTACCTTCGATATGTGACCGATCTAAGTTAGCACGATTCCTGGTTGCCCTATTAAAAACCTTGCCGTAAAACCCAATTTGGGACAAAACCGCTCGAAGGGAAAAGAGTGCAACGCGTGCTTTCAGTCCTAATGTCCTGTGCTTCCTGGCGCGAGGTTACTTCATTCAATACCTGCAGATATTAGTAACATAAAACAAATAAACGAAGAATGAATTTTCATACCTCAACAATAGTATCGTTTTACATGGCTTATGTTCCAATTGTTCGGCAGTTATTTGCCATCCATGGTTCCGAGCTTGTAAGATCCCTTTATGGTGACCTTTAAGATGGTGTAGGGCCCTTCCCAATTCGATCCTAACTTCCCTTCGTTTGGGTCTCGAGTATTGGGCGTGATCTTTCTGAGCACTAGGTCTCCGATGTTGAAATGTCGAAGATGGGCTCTCCGGTTGTAGTATCTTTCGATCTTTTGCTTTTGGGTGGCTATCCGAACAAGGGCTGTTTCCCTTCTTTCATCCAATAACTCCAAATTGGTGTTCATAGCTTCGCGATTCGATTCTTTTGTTGCGTATCAGAATCTAATTCTTGGTTCGCCTACTTCGACTGGTATCAACGATTCAGCACCGTACACTAGAGAGAATGGAGTGGCCCTGGTGCTGGTTTTCTCGGTTGTGCGATATGCCCATAAAACTTTAGGCAATATTTCTTTCCATTTTCCCTTTGCATCGGTTAACCTTTTCTTCAGGTTTTGAATTATGGTTTTGTTGGTCGATTCAGCTTGGCCGTTGCTGCTGGGATGATAGGGTGTCGATAGAATCCTTTTGATTTTGTTGTCTTCGAAGAACTTTGTCACTTTGCTGCCGATAAACTGCTTGCCATTATCGCACACGATCTCCGAAGGCATACCAAATCGACATACGATGTGATCGCAGATAAAGTCGATTACCTCCTTTTCCCTAACTTTCTCGTATGCCTGTGCTTCAACCCATTTGGAGAAATAATCAGTCATAAAAAGAATGAACTGAGCCTTACCTGGTGTGTAGGGGAGAGGGCCGACAATGTCCATCCCCCATTTCATGAATGGCCATGGCGACAAGATCGAATGCAGCGTCTCCCCGGGCTGATGGATCATTGGTGCTTGTATTTGGCACTCATTACACTTGCGAACGAACTCCTTTGCATCTTTTTCCATATTGATCCAATAATAGCCAACTCGAATTATTTTTCGGACCAAGGATTCCTGCATGTGCCTTCGTGTATTTCCTTTAAGATATATTTGGTGTCTCTCGGTCCCAGACATATTGCGAGGGGACCACCGAATGTCCTTCTGAATAGGGTTCCATCATTGGATAAATAGAACCGGCTGCCTTTGTGCGTAATGCTCTCGATTCTTTGGGGTCCGAAGGGAGTTTACCTGAATAGAGATACTCTATATACTTGTTCCTCCAATCCCAGGTCAAACTCGTTGAATTGATTTCGGCATGGCCTTCCTCCACAACCGACCTCAAAAGTTTTACAACCTTATTGGACTCGATCTCCTCATCTTCGACCGATGATCCCAGATTAGCGAGGGCATCGGCTCACTGTTTTGTTCTCGAGGTATGTGCTGCAAGGTCCACTCTTTAAACCTGTGCAGTGTGACTTGAAGCTTGTCCAAATACCTATGCATTCGCCCTTCTCTGACTTTGAAAGTCCTGTTTACTTGATTGACTACGAGGAGGGAATCACATTTGGCTTCGATTATCTTCGCTCCCAGGCTTTGGGCCAGCTCTAAACCTGCAATCATAGCTTCATACTCCGCTTCGTTGTTAGTTAATTTTACAGTCTTAATAGACTGTCGAATAGTATTCCCAGTTGGGGGCTTTAGTACGATACCAAGCCCTGATCCTTTTGAATTCGAGGTGCCATCTGTGAACAGAGTCCACACTCCCGAAGGAGTCCCCGATTCGGTCATTAATTCTTTCTCGACCTCGGGTATTAATGACGGCGCAAAATCGGCAATGAAATCCGCCAATACTTGAGATTTGATCGAGGTTCGGGGCCGATATTCGATATCGTACCCGCTTATTTCGATGGACCACTTGGCCAATCGGCCGGATAGTTCGGGCTTGTGCATTATATTTCTCAGGGGATAAGTCGTTACTACACATATAAGATGGCATTGGAAGTAGGGTTTTAGTTTCCTGGAGGCACTTAATAAATCGAGTGCTAGTTTTTCTAAATGCGGGTATCTAGTTTCGGCCTCACCTAAGGTTCTACTAGCGTAATAAATAGGAAACTGTGTACCTTGTTCTTCTCGGACCAGGACCCCACTTACCGCTACTTCCGAGACAACAAGGTAGAGGTATAGTCGCTCACCTGTTTTTGGTATATGCAACAAAGGTGGGCTAGAGAGATACCTCTTAAGTTCTTCTAACGCGCGCTGACATTTCGGACTCCACGAGAAATCGTTCTTCTTTTTCAGCAAGTTGAAAAATCAGTGACTCCTGTCGGATGATCTCGAGATGAATCGGCCTAGAGCGGCTATCCGACCTGTCAGCTTTTGTATAGCTTTTACATTGTCTACAATTGTAATATCCTCGATGGCTTTGATCTTTTCGGGGTTAATTTCTATTCCTCGATTCAAACCATGAAACCGAGAAATTTTCCCGAGCCTACTCCAAATGCGCACTTCTCCAGGTTCAGCTTCATGTTGTACCATTTCAGCACATCGAACATCTCCTGCAAATGGCTCAAATGGTCCTCTGCTCGCAGGGACTTAACTAACATATCATCAATGTAAACTTCCATTGTTTTTCCTAGTTGTTCTTCGAACATTTTGTTTACTAGGCGTTGATAAGTAGCCCCCGCATTCTTTAACCCAAATGGCATCACGTTATAACAATATGTTCCATCCTTAGTGATGAAGGATATCTTTTCTTGATCATCCTTGTCCCTTCGTATTTGCTTATAGTCAGAGTAGGCGTCGAGAAAGCTAAGGGTCTCGTGGCCAGCGGTGGCATAGATCATGCGATCGATATTGGGTAAGGGAAAAGAATCTTTAGGGCATGCCTTGTTTAAATGTTTATAATCTATGCACATTCTTAACTTATTTCCCTTTTTAGGAACTACAATTACGTTTGCTAACCATTCTAGGTATTTAACTTCTCGAATAGACCCTATATTTAAAAGCTTAGTTACCTCATCCTTGATGAACGCTTGTTTGACTTCGGATTGAGGCCTCCTCTTTTGCTTGACCGGCCGGAATTTTGGATCGATGCTCAGTTTGTGAGTCGTGATCTCCGGTGGTATCCCTGTTATGTTGAGATGGGACCAAGCAAACTGAATAAGTTTGGTCCTGAGCTCGGAACTTAGACCCGAGCCTAGGTATACCTTTCGATCCGGCGAGTCTCCTCGGAGTGAAATTTGCTCGAGTTCCTCGATCGTTGGTTTAGTTGCATCGGATTCGTTCGGACCGATGAATGACCGGGGAACCCCGTAATCGTCATCTTCGAGATGCTCCTGTTCACCTTCGTTCGTTAAAGGCGAAGCCTATGATTGCTATTTGGTTCTTTGGGAAGGAGCTGTTGGTTCCGGTACTGTTTCTTCTACTGCGAACATCTCTTTCGCAGCATCCTGTTCTCCATATACAGTTACGATCCCATCGGTCGATGGGAATTCCAGCACTTGGTGTAGTGTTGAGGGTACCGCTCTAATATTATGAATCCACGGTCTCCCGAGCAAGGCGTTGTACCTCATATCTCCTTCAATTACGCAGAATTTCATTTTCTGAACGGTACCAGCAGTGTTCACCGGTAATATTATTTCCCCTTTGGTTGTCTCGCACGCCATGTTGAAACCATTGAGAATCTGAACTTCAGGGACAATTCGGTCAGTCAACCCGAGTTGTTCGATAACCCATGACCGGATTATGTTGGCCGAACTACCAGGATCGACCAATACACGCTTTACCTTTGTTTTGTGCACAAACACCGATATTACTAAGGCGTCGTTGATGGGGTTGCATGATTCCTTCTGCATCCTCCTCGCTGAAGTGCAAGGTTCCCTCCATTGCATAATCCCGAGTGCGCTTTTCTCGGGTGATGGATATTTTAGTGCTTTTTAATACTGGACCTTGGGGCGTATCTACCCCGCGGATGATCATATTGATCGTGTGCTGAGGCTCCTTCTGGTTTGCTGGCTTATTCCTGTTCCTATAATGGTTTTTGGCTCGGTCGCTCAAAAACTCTCGAAGGTGCCCATTTTCGAGCAACTGCGCCACCTCTTCCCTCAGCTGTCGACAGTCCTCTGTCCTGTGCCCATGTGTACCATGATACTTACATATCAAACTGGGATCTCTCTTAGCTGGGTCCTAGTGCAGGGGTCGAGGCCACTTAGAATCCTTTATACAGCCGATGGACGACACGAGAGTAGCCGAGTCGACGTTGAAGTTATACTCAGACAGTCGCGGTGCTTCTCGATGTCTTCTCTCGAAGTTCTTTCTTGCCAATGGTCCTCGGTTATTCCGATCGTTCCTCCTTTCTCATCTCGGGGAACCCTGCCTTGCTGGAATGACTTTTCGGTCCCCAGGATATGGTCGATGCATGTCTCTGATCGATCTTGGTTCTCGATAAATATCCCTTTGAACCCTATCATGAGTTCTGATGGGGTAAGTGGATTCCGAAGGGGCTCCAAGTTGGTCATCCTCGACCCTAATCTTCAATTGATATGGGTTATGTATATCCGCCCATGTGGCAACCGGATACTCAATCAAGCTCTGCTTAAGCTGTTGTGAAGCCATTGAACTTCGAGCGTTAAGTCCTTGGGTGAAGGCCTGTACGGCCCAATCGTCGGTAATCGGTGGTAGATCCATCTGTTCCATCTGAAAACGAGATACAAATTCCCTGAGCATCTCGTTATCCCTTTGCCTAACTTTAAATAAGTTCGATTTCCGCGTCTCTACTTTGATGGCACCCGCATGAGCTTTTACGAAGGTATCCGCAAGCATGGCAAAAGAATCGACGGAATTTGGGGGCAAATTGTGATACCAAGTCATTGCCCCCTTTCACAAGGTCTCTCCGAATTTCTTCAAGAGAACGGACTCGATCTCATCGTCCTCGAGATCATTTCCCTTTATGGCGCATGTGTATGCTGTTACATGCTCGTTCGGGTCAGATGCCCCATTGTATTTGGGAATTTCCGGCATGCGAAACTTCTTCGGTATGGGTTTTTGGGTGGCGCTTGATGGGAAAGGTTTCTGCACGAATTTATTTGAATCGAAACCTTTCAATACCGGGGGTGCTCCTGGAATTTGATCCACCCTCGAAATATATGTTTCTACCTTTTTGTCATTGGCTTCGATCTTCTTCTCGCCAGACTCGACTCGCCTGGTTAGTTCCTCGAGCATCTTCATGATCCCGGAGTTCGCCCCTGATCGGCCTTCGCTTGGTTCAACTGTGGTTGGTTCATTTTCGGGGATGATTTCCCGAGAAGGGCCGGCCTCAACCCTGTTCAAAGCTTGACTCTGATTTTGCAGCTGAGCAATGGCCGCTTGCTGGGTTGCAACATGTTGAATATCATCTTGAGGCTAATACTGTTCTTTTTGTCGTTTTGGTTTGTCGAACGGTATTCTCTTCGAACACTGTTCGATAGGCCAAAAGTCCGATCCACATCAACCGCCATTTGAGAATTAGCGTCGACTGGAACTTCATTACCGGGTGCCACGTTGTTGTTTTCGCCCTGGTGGTCAAACTCGCCATCGACGTACTGAGGCACAGATTGAGAATGCGACATGATTGTATTACAACCTGAAATCAAAAAATATTTTGCAAAGAACAAGCGTAAAATAATTTGTGTGATAGGAAATTGTATCAAACGTTCACCGTTATCCTTAGCCCCACGGTGGGCACCAAACTGTTTACCCTTGGCTACGGATAACAATTAAATTTGTACGTAGTTTTAAGGATACGCGATTTGGTTTGATACAACTAAATAAAGAACTAAAATAGAGATTAAATTCAGTGAATAAGGAAGAAAGAAAACCACAAGTATTGAATAGCTTTATTGTGATAGAATCCTCTAAGGCAAGGTATGAAGCAGATAGATTGAAAAAGTAAGTAGACTATAGCTTTGTGTATATTGATCGTAATTTTTGTTGTTGTCTCATTTACAATAGTGCTGCCTGTTTATATAGGGAGGAAGAAGAATCCTATACAAGGTAAAAAACCTATCTACAAGGTAAGATATCCCTAGAATTAATGGCTTCAACGTCTTTACTGATTTCAGCCACGATTCTCACCGAGATATTTACATATTACGAGATTTTCGATCCTTCAGTCACGCCAATCTGATAATTTTACCATAAGGTGTCTTACCCTGATCGGCCTCGATGATCTCGTCTCGAGCGCCTTGGCTTCGAGCTTCGTTCCGGTGGAATCCGGTCTTGGACTTCTCCTTTCGATGTCCCGTTCTCGGCCTATCGAGTAGCGACTTCAATCGACGCTGGTCGTTGAACCCCAAAACCGATATCCCCTATGCAAGCGACCAAATTCGACCCTATACAATATCAAAATATCAAACCGTAGTTTTTAAATATTGTACCGAAATACCAAGCGCCCACCCCTACTTTTAGTCCAAAATTGTAAAGTTAAGGCGTGGGGTCCATCAAGAGATTGAAACCACCGTGAGTCTTGTCTATGGAGTCTTGAACCAAACACAATTATTTAAATACAATAGTGAAAATCGTATACTCCTAGCATAGTCTTAACATTAACTGTAATACTACTAGTAAAAGAGACTTACGAGATTTTCCTTTGCGAAAGCGAATCGTTTGCAACAACCTGATTTGAATTATTTGTCGTTAGGAATCCTCACATAGCAGATCGATTTCCTGTTTCCACAATCTAATTATTCATAATTAATAACGTAGAGAACAATCCCTACGTTCTTTTTATAAACAAGTGAGTCTTTGACACCCATAGTTTATTTATATAGCACTTAGGCTTAGGTTTATAGCTAATGAGCCGTCTAACAAACTAGCACCTCTTAGAAGTGTATCATGCCCAAAAGATTAATTTTCCAATATTTTTCACTCATACATAAGAGCGTGCTCAAGCTCCATCAAGCTAAGGAAAAATATATTTTCCTTTTATTTCTCTTGTATCATGCATACTAGATAAATAGGCCGTGTGACCATTACACTATGAGAGCACGTTGATATACATCTATGAGGAATACATAACCTCTCGTCGTCGTCGTGAAAATCTTCAAGCAGATCTACAAAGTATGCTTAGTGCCCTAGATCATATAAATCATATATTTTGCACCCAATTTTGCACAGGTCAAAACAAGATTCAACTAATAAATGAGAGTCACCACCTAATATTTTAAGGTATATTAGGATACCTATTTTTTGTTAGATAATTATCCCATTGGTCTTTTAACCGGCGAGATTTGGGTAAGGGTACTTGTTCTTCCAAGGGGAAGGTGTTAGGCACCCTAAAATATATTTGAGGTAGCTCCTTAGAACTTACTAAGTTAGGGGAAGTGAGGTCTATATTCTGCTTAACTAAATGCTTAACGTCTGCAAATTATCCTAAGTCTTGTTTTAAAATATACTATTTTGAAAGAAAGTTGTATATGTACTTTGGAAGAAAAAGCATCATAAGTTTTATAAAGTTTGTAACTTATGAAAGATCTTTTGAAATGTTTGTACGCTCAAAATTGAGAAAGACTTGTAAAATACTACTATGTTTTGAATATTCTGTCCCTTGAAACAATGTGGCTATTCGTGTAATTTAGTGGAATAAAAGACTACTAGAAGACGTGCCATGGGTATACCTTTGAAAATCAATTTCAATTGAAGCCATGTTTTCGGAAATTCATTGAAGTTTGATAATTCTTAATTCCCAGCCGCATTTGGTTTTTGTTTGTCGAGAACCAGCTTTGTAAACAACCTTTTCTGACTTTAAAGAGAAGGGTTGTTTGCATTCAAATCTGTTTAAAACTCAAAATTTTTTGAAAATGGTTAACAATAACATAAATGAAATCTTGTATTTGTTAAGAAAAATAAGTGATCAAAGCATCGAAATATTATAGTAGACATGATTTTAAACTTAGATTCTTTCATTTACCTATGAGCCTTGGTTTGCTTAAGTTCCAAAAATGATCAAAATACAACAGAAGCCTCCAATAGTAATATTAGTATCAAATATGTATACACATAATGAGCAACTAATTTTGTTATCTAAAGCGAGAAGGGAACACACATGGTTAAGTCTTCACTCTACGAGATATATGTATTGATAGCCTTGTTCAGATTTTCCTAAAGGGTAGCAACATCAGCAGAGCCTCCATATCAGTAATAAAGTCAGCTTTGATCTAGTTTAAACTAAAAGAGCATGATTTGTAGCCTATTGGATTCTCAACCAATATCCAGATTCATAACTAAGTATTCTAAAGCCAAGAATATCAACCAAGTATGGGGCAATGTTCATTTTAACAAGACAAGCAAGTATTAGTGGGCTTGTTTAGCCTATGAATGACAACAACATTCTTTCATTTAAGATTTTTACATAGCTCAGGTTATTAAGTTATTAGAGCAGACAAGATTCAGTTTCTTTCTTTGACAGAACACTTTTCAAATAAGGCACCTGGTAGTTTATACATGAAAGCTTTCTGAAATGCCAAATAGGTAAAAGGTTCATAATCATAACTAGGTAAACACACAAGTATAGAATTCATTAAGGATCATTAACCATCATGCAGTGAGATTTCCATAAAGCTTCATGATCACAGGGCATATTAGATGAGCAGACTAGGGTAATGAATTCATTACAGAAGTTTAGATCATGAAGAAATATGAACTCTTAAGTATGTACGACAGACATGGTTTCAGTCAAAACAAACAGATCAAAGGCATATTATGATCTGTTATAAAGATCGCTTTCATTTGATCAATAGTATGGTATAACATTACAAGTATAAGGATCCATAGGGCATGGTGTAGCAGGTAAGCACTTAAAATGACATTAAGAAAAGTCTAAAGGCATGGTTCAATTAAGTTAGCCAAACACAATATTTCAGTCATTATCCAACTGATAGAGCATGCATAACATTAACTTAGGCCTAGTTCAATTTATTATAAAGAGGTTTAACATGATTTATTATTCATGATAGAAAGTAATTATCTAGTTAAATCATAAAGCTCATAATCGAAGATTAATCGACAATACTAGAACAATCACAAGTTATCAAGAGATCATTAATTCAAATAGTAAAGTAACTGGGGAAAGCAGAGCATTATAATCAGTCATAAACTATTGATGCATATCATAAACGAAGGCAATCAATAGAGAGAACATTACAAGCACAAAACAACACAAATAATCGAAGAATAAAGGGAGGGTCAGTGAATACTGACTTACTACAGTGTAGCAAACCAAAAAAATATCGATGCATATCCGTTTGAATCCACAAACTCACAACAGTTCTCCCACAATGATTGAACTTGCCCAAAAATGAAAAACGAAAAGTGGAAATTAGAGAAGAAACTCCTAAAACTTAGACTTGGCAGAAGAAGTTTTGAACTTTCGATTTCTTAGGGTATGAGTGAGTGTGTGTTGATGTCTATCTATCTCTGTTAATCTGGTCAGGTGAGAGCAATTAAGGCTCCTATTTATAGTGACCTTCAACGCCTTAGGGTTCCGGCAGATTCGAATTAGATAGTGGAAGATGGTGAAGGGTAGATGATGGTAGCAACGCGGGTGAAATCAGAGGAAAACAGAGGGGAAAATCATCAAGGAATTTTACCTAGGCATGAGAGTGGAGGAATCGACCGTTGAATGTGAAGAACCATCAGGGAAAGCTCTAATATTCAGAGGTCACCGCATTTGACCTCTGGACATAAATAATAATGATGGTAATCGTCCATGCATGCTCCGATTTGAAAGATGAGGGAAGAACATATGAACTTAAGTAGCATGATTTTAGGTCTAGGGTTTAATTTGCGGATTTTGACTTTTAGCGATGAAATAGAAATAAACCAGCAGGATTCACAGGTATAGGGATAGGATGGATGATTTATGATCGAATCTTCTGACCTTGCACTGATTTTTGCAAGATTCTGGTGATTGACAGGTTGATGGACGAGGAGAAAGGAGAGGGACTTGGGAAAGAAGGGTGGCCAGTCGTGTGGGTGAAATGATTAGGGTTTAGGGGTGTTTGGTAGGTTTAAGATGAGTGAATAAAGGGGAGCCGTTGGATCATTTTGATCAACGACTTCGATATTTTGGAGATAAAATGATTTGTTACGAAAATATAATGGCCATTGGATTCTTTTGATCCAACACTGAGATAAATCACTGAAGGGCATAGAAATGAAAAAGGAAAATTTGGTTGAAACATGGACCGTTGATTATTTGGATCAACGACCCAGATGAGTTGTGTTTCTTATGTGATTGAGAGTGAGGGATGACGTGACATGATTCTATTGGTTATCAGGGTTTAGGGCAGATTGCCAAGGTGGATGGGAGGGGGTAATTTCGGACCGGGTCAAGTGGCATTGGGCCTGTGTTTTGGGTTGATTTTATTAATCAAATAGCCAATTGTGTTTAATTAGGCGTTTGCAATTGTAGTCTTTTAAGCTTTTAACCCTTTTAAAATTAACTTAATCAAGCTTAATTAATTATAGATTAACAAGCATACCTACTCCAAAAACTCTCTCCGTACAGGCGACCAAGGTGAACAGTAACTGTGCGTCGGAAATGGACAATGTTCCTCCGTCCGGTGGTGAAAAACCACTGGACCAGTCCCAATCTAACCCCTTACAAAATGCACACAACCACCAACAAACAGCTCCCTCAAACTCATTCCTAGTAGACTCAGGTCTCCCTCTTAACGCGCTAGTCACTGTAGCAGACAATCACATGGGAGGAGAGAAAGCTTCTTCATTCATTCCTGAGCCAAATCGAGTTAACCCAAGGGCTAGGGAGGTCTCTCTTAAGTCAAGAAGTCGATGCCCATCAAGTTTCAAATCACTTCACCATGAGAAATGAGAGACTCAACTAACTAAAAAGCTAAGGCGAACACCAGTTGAGCGCAGATGGTGTTCCAGTTGCTCAAATTGAATCAAACCAAAGTGAATTTGTTCCTGCTACCATAGAGAATGTTTTCCAATCAACGTTGGTGGACTTCACTCAGCCAAAGTCCACATCAATGGTAACTCAGCTGAAATGAGCAACCCAAGTGTTCGACCAAATGCCACAACCAGCTCCACATGCTCGCTTGGGATACTCGACAATGAAAATCGATTCATTAATGATAAGGAAGCTCAGCAAATGAATGATGGGGAAACTACTTCTCTTCATCGAAACTGGGTGACTAAGCATCGAATCATTCTCAAACTTCATAGGAGGTCATCAATGGCATCTCAGTAGTCCAAGGCGATCAAGCTGATTTGGTTAATCTTCTAGAGCCTTCCCCAAATGACCCTGTTGACATTGCTGAGCCAGTTGATCACTCCAATCTAGAGAACCAACCACCAGAACTAAGTGAAGATCATGCTAGACCCAATACTTCAGATGTTTTAAGCAGCCAAGTACTGACCTAATTCAAACCTACAATTGGTACCATTAACCCAAACCACACCAACACAAGTAATCTGATCCTAGACAATGAGGTTAACAGACCTCCTGCAAATGTTACTTCCCAGAGCAAATCCCAGGTTACAAATGTCTAGGATAACTAGGGAAAGACACAGTCCAAACCTCCACAACCAAAAGTATCTACTAACTTTGATAGACCAGCCAAATATACTCCTCCAAAAATACTTGTTCACACCCCTCCAAGCGAAGAACCTGCAGTTACCAATTTCACACAAACTATCCTACCAAAAGACCAAGCCATCAAACCACAAAGCACTCCCAAACCCCCCACCAACTATAATCCACTCACTCGTAACCAAAATGAGAGCAAACTTGGCTCAGGATAGAACTCCAATTGAATTTACCTCTCCCAAGATCACTACTAAACAAGGCATGCTTGCAGTGATATTTAAGAAGGATGAATACATGGTTAAGTTGGCTGCCAGCTGTCAATATACTGTGGTTGGCAAATTCTCCAACACAATGCCTAGGATGGAAGTCATTAGAAGAAGCTTCATTACTAAGACAGAGCTCAAAGGTGGAGTGAAGACTGCTCACAACTCCAAAATAGTGTATATTGATTTAGACAATGAGTACAACCATGCAGCAATTTGGAACAAGCGCTATATGTATGTTCAGGGTCAGATGATGAAATTGGAATCTTGGTCTCCACTATTTAATCCAAATGAATATTCTCCCATTGTGCCTGTGTGGGTGGTGATACCTGAAATCCCATGGTATTTCTATTATATGGAAATCCTCACCCCTTTGTTATCTTCAGTAGCAAGGTACTATTTTTGGACTTAGCTTTATTTTAAAAGACCAGAGGCAGTGTGGCAAAAATTAAAATGCAAATTGATCTTACAAAGGATAGACCCTCTCATGTATGGCTTGGTTTTGATGAAGACCAAGATGTAAATGGTTATGGAAAATGGTTGGAGGTCCAATAAAAGAGCTTTCCTGAGTGCTGTTCTTACTGCAAACACCTTGGTCACCTCTCTCATGCCTGCCCCAAAAGTCTAAAAAAGGAAGATATGCAGAAAAGGCTACCTATTTTCTCTGCCTCTGCAGAGAACACCCCAGATATAAGTACATGATCAATTGGAGTTAAACAACCACCACATCATTCCAATCAAGATAAGCACAACAGCAAGTGGAGCACGATCACAGTAACACCAATCAAGACACAGGAGACCAACAAGTGAAGATGCACCAAATCACAGGGAATCAACCTTCAACTAAGGACTGGTAGACTCAAAAAAATAAACTTCAAGGAATTCAGTAGAATAACACCAAAAAGAAACAAGCTGTTTATATCCCAAAGCAAAACACCAACAAACAAGCAGAATTACCATCACAAGAGCATCCAGCCACTCACAGCACAAGTATAACCTCTATCAATCCTCCAGCTCCACGGAAGAGGAGTGCAGATTCTGTGGTTCAGAATCATCCCAATCCCTCTACTACTAATGTTGATTTTATTGAAGTTATTGGAGGAAAGGATGATGGTCAGGAGAAACCTATGGTGATTTAGGATGGGGATCCAAAGGGGGTAGATGTTCCTTATGTTTTGCATGAGTATGCTGAGGCACCTGGTGACCATAGAATGGACCAAATACCCCCTGCTACCACTTCTTAATATCCAGGCATTCAAGGAACACCACATACACAAGTAGAGAAAGGTGTGATTTCTATTTCTACTAGTGGAGATCACCAAAACAAGGTTGATAAAAGGAAAGACTACTGCTACTTCAGAGATTACTAAAACAAAACCAAAAAATAACCCTAGTCAGAAAAAGAGAAGGTAGATGAGGAAACAAAAAAATGCATAGAAACTTCTCAATTCTACAAGTGCTGATGGATCACAGAATCTTAGAACCAATTCTGATCTCTTAGCTCACAAAGATTGACTGATGTGGTTCCTATAGATACTCAAAAGAGCAACATATCTGATACAACACAAAGGTTGGAGGGTTCTGAAAATAGGTCTGAAGCAATACCAAATGCAACTGTAACTCTGGCTATCCACTCAGATCCTAAGGAGAATGCCTCTTCCCAAGTATATGGTATAAAAATAGTAACCGAGGAGTGTCAAAAATCCTCTTGGAGAAGATGAAATACAATCATATGCAATCAGAACATGAGGTGACATTGGTGATAAGGCAGATGATGAACATATTGTAGATTTGGAAGAAGAGGATACATGCAATCAGCTTCTTACTGCTATCAATGGTGCCACAGATGTTGACAAAATGATTGAATCACATGGCCTGTCACCTAGAAGTAAACCTCGCCACTACCTCACCAGAAGTAAGGCTTCCAGTATTAAAGCACCACCTAAGTCAATCACTCCCAAACAATGCCCATGGTTAGTACAATCATATGGAATGCAAGAGTCATCAGAACTGCTGGTGCCATTGAGGGACTCAGAACCTTGAAACAACTCCATAAACTATCTTTTATTGCAGTCTTTAAACCTTTCCTTGACAACACTCACATCAACCACTATAGAATTCAACTATCCATGCAACACTCTGCCTCCAATGTTAATAATAAAATCTGGATTTTCTGGGATCAGGATTTCATAGGCACAGTCATAGATCATGATGAGCAGCAGCTGACCATTGATTGCAGCATAATGAAGCCAGAAAACCTTTCCAAATCACTGTCATCTATGCCAAATGCAAAATAACTTTTATAAGACCTCTTTAGGAAACCCTGAGACAAAAGTCTATGATATGTTTAACTCCCTAATGTGTCATTGGAGACTTCAATGTGATTGCATCTATTGAAGAAAAGATTGGGGGGGGGGGG
>MCJB01032102.1:228261-251299 GCA_002018475.1 Nicotiana obtusifolia | reverse complement strand
GGGGGGGGGGGGGTCTTCCCTATCAAATGAATAAAAGCATGGATTTCTGAGCATGATTGAAGATTGTGGATTTGTGGATCTAGGCTTCTATTGTCCTAGATACACTTGGTCAAATGGGAGAGGCCAAGGCTGTATTATGTGGAAAAAACTAGATAGGGGATTGGTCAATGATAACTGGCTAATATCTTATCCTGCAACAACTATCACTCACCTCACCTCTACAGGATCTGATCACAATCCTCTTCTCCTGGAAATGAATGTGAGATAGGACACATGCAAAAGATACTTTAAGTTTCTCAATTGTTGGGCTGGAAATGAGAACTTCCTTCCACTAGTTTAGAAGGTCTGGAATAAATAAGTAAATGGCAATGCCATGTGGATTTTTCACCAAAAGCTTAAAGCTTTGCCCAATGATCTAAGCAAATGGTCCACACAACAATATGGAGATATCTTTCTGAAAGCCAAAGAATATGAACACAAGTAGAAGCAAGCTGAGATGGTCTGGACTCAGAACAATGATGGCAATGACAGACAGAACTTTCATGAACTTCAAGCTAATTATGTGAGATATATGAAGCTAGAAGAGTCCATCCTAAAGCAAAAAGCACAGCTGCAATGGTTTAAAGAAGGAGATGCCAATTCCGAATATTTTCACAGCCTGATTAGAGGGAGAAGAAGGAAGTTGTTAATACATAGGATTAAAGATGATGAAGGATAATGGTTTCAGGGGGATGAGGCTATTGGTGAAGCAGCATGCACATATTTTCAGAATATCTTCATTGAAACAGGAGGTGCTATTAGAGAAGACCTGTTGTCCTATATCCCATCCTTGATAACAAAAGAGGACAATGAGATCCTTAATAAAGATCCCACCTTGGCAGAACTCATAGAAGTGGTCTTTTCGATGAGTCCATCAAGTGCTGCAGGACCTAGTGTAATGAATGGAAAGTTCTTCCGATCATGCTAGCACATTATCAAAGCTGACTTGTTAAATGTGGTTCTGGACTTCTTTGGAGGTGCTGCTATGCCAAAGTTCATGACCAGTGCTTGCTTGGTCCTTCTATCAAAAGTGGAATTTCCTAACTCCTTTACAGAATACAGACCAATTAGCCTCAGCAACTTCCTGAACAAGATCATATCCAAAATTATTGGTTCTAGACTGGCTCCTATCCTTCCCAGAATAATTTCTGCGAATCAGGCTGGCTTTGTAAAAGGAATAAGCATATCAGAAAATATAATGTTAGCTCACGAAATTGTTCAAGGAATTAAAAAACCTAACATTGGCTCTAATGTGGTCATCAATCTTGACATGGCCAAAGCTTATGATAGAGTTTCCTAGGGTTTTACATGCATAATGCTGAGAAGGATGGGTTTTAATCAGATGATCATTGACATGATATGGAGAACAATGTCAAACAACTGGTACTCTGTCATCATAAATAGTACTAGATGTGGATTCTTTCACTATACTAGGGGGCTGAAACAAGGTGACCCACTGGCTCTCTCCTTGTTTATCATTGGAACTGAATTACTATCCAGAATGCTCAACAACCTGTCCTATGATCAGTTTTTCAATGGTTTCTATATGGAGAAGAGAGGACCGCAGATCATTCATTTGAGCTTTGCTGATGATATCATCATCTTCACATCTGGCACCAGGAGTTCTTTAAAGAAAATCATGCAGATCCTTAGTAAATATGAGGAACATCTGGTCAGCAGATCAATAAACAAAGAGTCACTTTATGACCTCTCCATCTGCTTTTAATTCTACTGTCAGAAGAATCCGGCAAGTAACATGTTTCAGCAAGAAAGAATCTCTAATCACCTACCAGGTTGTCCTCTCTACATTGACAAAATGAGAATTGTGTACTTCAATTTCATTGTGGCCAAAGTAGTAGGTAGGATCAAAGGATGGAAAATCAGAGTTCTCTCATATGGAGGAAAAGCTATATTGATTAAACATGTACTATAGTCTATGCCCCTTCATCTTCTTTCAGCACTCTCCCCTCCCAAAACTGTCTTGAAGCAAATTGAAAAACTGGCTGCTAACTTTTTCTGGTGCATGAAAAAAGACAGGAACAAATATCACTGGTCATCTTCGCCTAAGCTGTCATTTCCTATGATTGAAGGAGGAATTGGTTTTAGAACAATGGATGATGTCTGTCAATCAATGAGATTCAAACAATGGTGGATATTTAGAACTAAGACATCTCTCTGGAGAAATTTTCTTAGAGCTAAATACTGTCAAAGATCACACCTAATATCTAAGAAATGGGACACAGGACAATCACAAGCTTGAAAGAGGATGATATCTAACAAAAAAAAAAGTAGAGAAATATATTCAATAGAGGCTGCACTCTGGCAATTATAGATTTTGGTGAAATAACTTGTTGGCTACATGTGTACTTGCTAATTACAGAAGTGAAGGGGGTGGACCAAGTAAAATTACAGTTGCTCATTTTTGGGAAAATGGACGGTGGAACCTTCAAAAGTTGAACAGAATTGCTCCAGTTCATATGATTCATCTCATCATGCAAACTCCCATGCATTATATGCTACAGTCCCAAGATCAACCCATTTGGACACCCTTAGTGACAGGGCAATTCACTTGTGCTTCTGCTTGGGAAGTGATAAGGAATAAGAAGCAACCCAACTTCACCAACAAAATAACCTGGCACAAAAGGATCCCATTCAAGTGGTCCTTTTGCCTGTGGAGGGCCCTCAGAAACAAATTGCCAATAGATGACAGGATAATATCATTTGGTAATCCCACTGTTACCAGATGTGTATGTTGTATTAAAC
Organism: Nicotiana obtusifolia; assembly: GCA_002018475.1. Lineage (NCBI taxonomy): Eukaryota > Viridiplantae > Streptophyta > Magnoliopsida > Solanales > Solanaceae > Nicotiana > Nicotiana obtusifolia. The sequence continues at coordinate 248,497 of MCJB01032102.1, read as the reverse complement.
CTGCAACTGCAACAGTTGATCATATATTCAGTAGAGGTAACTTTGCAATATTTGTCTGGAAGAAATATGGAGGGCCAGCTGGAATCAAAATTGACAATATGCCACTAAGATTGCTTCTTATGAACTGGTGGTTACAGAAAAGAAACAATGAAGTTCATAAGTTAATCCTGGACACAGTTCCTATCATCATTTGCTGGAATTTGTGGAAGAATAGATGCTCTTTAAAGTTTGGAGGAAAGAGGTCTTCTATAACTAGAGTCCTTTTTTCCATTAACTTTAATATTCACCTGCTGCTTCATGTAGATTACCCTGTTATCGAATGGCCTCAAAGATGTGTGGATCTTTATTCTATCATTTGGGATATCAAGCATTACTACTACTCAACAGGTTGTTTGGACAAAATCAAATGCCAATTTTGTTAATGCCAACTTTGATGGTAGTGCACTGACTAATCCAGGTAAGATAGGTGGTAGGGCCATCATTAGAAATCACTTAGTGGAGTTTCTTCGAGCAATTGCATGTCCTTTGGGTGAGGGTACCAACAATCTTGCAGAAACATAAGCTGCTTTCATTGGTATCTAGTGGTGCATTGCCAATGGGTACAACGAAATTCACCTTGAAACAGACTCAGCTCTTTTGATCAATTGGCTGACAACCAACTCTGATCCTCTTTGGGCCTTAAAAATGAATCTGCAAAAGCTAACAAACCTGTGTATTCAATGTGAGGAAATTCATTACTCAAATGTATATAGAGAAGCCAACTATCATGCAGACTCTTTGTCCAAGCTTAACCATGACATGACTGTAATAACTCAGTTCATTAGTGTCACCACATTGCCTACTCATATCAGGGGTCAAATTCAACTGGACTTCCTGAATACCTCTACTTTTAGACACAAGAAACCACATAGAATTATCCCACCACCTCACCTTGCTTCTACTTCTTCTCATGGTTATGGCTAAAACAGGATTCTTAAAACAGTATCATTACAGTCCCCATATATCCAAATCCATGAAAGACCAAACTCCAACATTCTTGGAAATGGACAATCAGTCCAGTTTTTCACTAACATGTTTGTTCACTTGTGCAGGTTCTCTAAGCACACTTCTAACAAATCTTCAATGTTATAAGAAGTGTTGTACTCTGATCCTCGCACACCTGATAGTCACCCAATCGTTATATTTTAACCTACCACACCTACAACCACCAATACACTACTCCAAAAACAACACACAACTTTCATTTCATCCTCATTTGAACACCCGTTACAGAATCTAAAGAAAAATGAAAGCACATAGCCATCACCACAAAAACAGTTTTTTCAATAACTTTGCTTCCTTTTTTGCAGGTATAATTCACTATGGTATACTCAATCATTTGACTTACACTTAGTGTATTTTATTAGAAATCTCAAGGCTCGTCCTACTAAGTGTTAGTCAAAGGTTCACAGTATCCCATAAACCTCTTGCAATTTGGAAGAGAGGATTCTGTAGCATCTATCTGCAGAAGCAACTATTTCATCCCACCAACTATAACTCCACTAGACAAGCTTTCAGATGCTACAAGAATCTGAGAGCAACACTTCATATTCATACACCCAAGAACAATAGCAGCAATGGTCATAGCATACAAAAATTTTGCTCTACTGCAAGCAATGTCACAACTATTCACTGGAAGAAAAACAATAGTGCCCTTTTACTACTAACTGTTTGCTGATTTATGCAAGTACAATTGAAAGGTATAGATCAATGGTGCATTTCCAAGGTGTGGTATTAGAAAACCAGATGCTCAATCTGTTGGGAATGCATCAGTCTTTTAGGGCCTGTCTTGGTGATCCTACCAATGCCACACACAATTTTGTGTACAATAGGTCCATTCTCAGGTTTTAAATGCTAGGGCCTCACAAGAACACAACTAGGGGCTCAAACCTTAGCCATCATACCACTGCTGTCACCAGAGTTCAACTGCAGAAATCTACACAATGCATCAATCTTACATTGGAGAATGATGTGTCTGGCTTCTACACCAATTACCAGCTGCTACAAGTCCAGTTACTCTCCACTGTTTTCTGGATAAAGACATCAAGGTAAGCTCAATCTCTTCTGTCAGCTGCATTATTCAGAGGCAACAAGATCAGCAACTACAAGGATCTCAGTCATTACTGTCTTCAATTTGGCTTTCTTTGCTCTTATTGTCAAAGATAAATTGAAGACAACTTCTACCATACACATATGGTTTTTGTCATATTTCAAAGGGAGGATACACTTACCTTCTAGATGTAGGTTATTTTGTTTCTGGAAGAAGTACTCCCAAACTGCTTACATAGTTTCCTTAGATTCAATTGTTTGTATAGTTGACCTAGGTTCATTTCACACTATTTTTGTATACCCAATTGTCTGCCAATTATGGATAGGCAATTGGCTCTTCATCATAGGTCTAACTTAACTCATTGTACATGATTCAATTGATTGTCATTTTTGGACAATCAATTGTTTATCCACCATAGATTTGGAGGTAAGATCCATGTCCCCCTTCTTTATTGTACAAGTTGTTATTTTATGTATAAGAACTACCCCTAGGCACAAGGCCTAGTGGATTTGATCAAAAAAAAAAATCAAGCTTAATTAATTCTAATTAAATGTGATAAAAATGTAATCATCAAATACACTATAAATTATTGTAATTAATTGGTTATCTATTAAAATACTTTATTTACCCAATTATGAAATTAATTTCGATATTAATTTTAAAGTAATAAGTGATGATTTGAAAATCAAAAATTAATTTGTTAAATTAATTGTAGAACTTCTGTATCAAAATATGGAGGTTATTTTAATATTGTTAAAATAGTAAGGGTAATATAATTTTTAATTATTTAATACAAAATTATTAATTTAACACTGTTAATTACTAATTTCCTATTATATTTATATAAAAATAGGTATTATTGATTAGAAAATATTTTTACCACATTTATTGCTAATCATTAAGTATAAATAATATATTGTTTAAAGGGAGGGTCAGAATTAATCGTCAACAGTTGCCCCTCTTTGACAGGAGACGATGAAAGACTTTACAGGCAAAGAAATTGAACTAAGACCAAATTTGTCCCAAATTTAGGCATGTATTGCAGGAATGACGTATGGATTCGGGGAATATTATGAGTTGAAAGATTACTGAAAGATTATCGAAAGATTAGGGAATGATTAGTGGCTGAATTCTGGCTTTGAATAGCCTACATACCTCGGGCTTAACGAGGATCAGGCCTCATGTAGTTCTGGAATGATGATTTGGAGATGGTTGTGCTTGCAGGAGTTGCCCTAGTATCGTGTTATGATAATACTATAAGACAGGATGATCTTGGAACCCAGAATAAATTTACAGATTGTAGCTTGATTTGAAAGATTTGACGATTTGGAGTTCTATCGACTGGATTGAGATGAAGTTTGGATCCTTGGCTCGCTTATGAGTTTGTTGTCCCTCATAGCAGTGTACCTTGGTTTGCTGCCTAGAAGAAGTTCCACGTTGCAATGTTTGATCCTGCCAAAGAAGATACACACATACCAATATATGATAATGCAAATATGTTAAGATATGATGTAAATAATATAGGAATGATGATGCCTGGTTGCCAGCTAGTTGTTATTCAAGATCGGGGTGATGAGGCATTTGAATCTGATGCCTCCAAGCTCTGGAGCATTATTTGGGATGCTAAGGGTGGGCCTTTGAATCTGACTTGATTGTTAGCCGGGCTGTGTACTGTTTCGCAACTGTCGGAGCATTAAGTCTCCATGCGATGAGAGTATCTCAACGCAATGGGAGTAGTTGACTTTGAAAAATGTAAAAAACTCCGCACGGTAGGAGTATCTCCACGTGATAGGAGTAGTTGAGTTTGAATGTAAAGCATCTATGCATGATGGGAGTAGATGACTTGAAATGTAAAATGCTTGTAAGCTGCATAAATAAAACGTGAAAACTTTCAAGATGAAAGATATAAAGGAGCACGCCCAAGAGATACTCTTGACTGTGAAACTAAATTACAGCAGTCGATCGGCGTAACATATGGCGGAATTGTATGGTCCATCCTTCAGTTGGAAACATCGGCGATGAAATTTGCAACTATCTACTTGGAATCTCCGATATGGTAGAGTGACAGTGTGATCTGTGTGAAATGCTCCAGTTGGCGAAGCGAACAGCTTGCTATATATAAGGATCCGATTGGCGAAGCCGGCAACTCGATATGTACAAAGCGCTTAGATTGGTTGAGCAGATGGTTTTCTATATACAAGGCTCCGATTTGGTGGAGCCGGCGGTTTGATATGTACTAGGTGTTCCGATTGATTGAGTAGGGCGCTCCGAATGTATTGAAGACTAAGTTCTGGAATACCTGCAAAGAATTTAGAGTTAGTCCTTAACCATATGAGAAAATGAACAGAATAATAAAGGAGAGATTGGGGCTCATGAAATTGCAGCCGGTCCATCAATGTTCCTAGTGTGCTTAAGCATCATTTAATCCTTGTTGGTCCTGCGCTCAAAGAAAATATTTTTTTTTTTTGGGGGGGGGGGGGCATTGGTTTGTGTTGATTGCAGGTCTGGCCTTGCCCCGGATCTGGTGGATTATGCCACAAAGTTCGGTAGGTGGAAAGATTTAAATTTTCTAAAAATATTTTGAAAATTGTTTATTTGTTATGGAAAATGTCGTTGTTCCGGATAATGACATGTTTAGAAGTTCCCTTTGATTCAAGTGTCATTTCTGAATTATTCTGTCCTGTTGATGACAATTCCTAGAGATGCCCCTGATGCCGTAGCTTCTTGCCGTTGCGATCATATCCTAATCTAAACAAATTCATTAAAAAGTTTTTCCTAGGATTATGACCGAACTTTTTTAGGTTCTACATATCCGAAAGGAATCAGGTCTGAACGTAGTTCAAAGATAATTGATGAATTATGATGGAATAACCGAGCCTGACTTAGGCAGCCTACGTATCTAAATGGAATCAGGTCAAAATGTTGTTTCATTACAATAGATGCAAAATAATAATGAGTGTAAATGAAGTGGTCGAGCTTGACTCAGGCTGCAATGAAGTGGTCGAGCTTGACTCAGACTGCCTACGTATCCAAACAAAATTAGGCAAAATTCAGTTCGATTAAAATATATGATTGAATCCGATGTGGATTGCGTACGTATTCCCTCCAAGGAAATCAAGTCATGGCATAGTTCTGAATACATACAAAAATGATATTTTGATTCTCTATTGAGAGGGAGACCGAACCCTACGTAGGTTGCCTATGTATCCCATCGTACGAAGTCAGGTCCGGCGTAGTTCTGTTATAGCCAAACCCTAATTCTACTGTCTTCAAATGTAGTATCTCTTGATTGCGTCTGAGTTGATGAGCTTCATGCTGTCTCTGCCATCCATTTCTGCTAGGATCAATGCTCCTCTCAACAGTACTCGATAGACTACATAAGGACCTTTCTAGTTCGATGCGAATTTTCCCTTGGCGTCTTCTTGATGAGGGAATATCTTCTTCAAAACCAGCTGCCCCACTGTAAATTGCTGAGGTTTCACTTTTCTGTTGAACGGTTTGACCATCCTATTTTGATACAGATGACCATGACATACTGCGTTCATTCTCATTTCATCGATGAGCATGAGTTGCTCCTACCTGACATGTATCCATTCTGCGTCATCTAGCTTGGATTTCTAAATGGTTCTCAAAGATGGTATCTCGATCTTTGCGGGTATCACAACCTTTATGCCATATAACAACATGTATGGCATTGCCCCAGTGGACGTTCTCATATGTTACACCCCATGTTTTCGTACGTAGGAGTACGTTGTAAGTCAATTGATGTAATGAGAGCGTCTTTGAAAGTACATAAAGCAAGTTAATCATGCCACCTTGGAGGTCACAAATATTTAAGATCATGCATAATAAGTACCAAGGGGGTTGGAAGGCTTAGAAGCTAAACGAATTGAAGAAAATAAGTTTCGTCGAAAGTTGACAAGTTGAGAACGTGATTCCATGAGTCTAAGCAAGTATGCATGATCATTGAATCCTATCGAGGTTCATTGTGATGGTATGAATATCTATAATGTTAATCGAAGGCGCGACGACCTTATGTCACACCAAAAGTTTTAGAACGTGATTCCATGAGTCCAGCATGAATTATATATATGTATCTATTTTACTCTATCGACTGTGCTATAGTCGGCCAGGTACAACACCTATTGTGCAACCACTGATTAGTTGGGTTTTATCGCGCTCCACGCGGCCGGGTATGATGCTATCGAGCCTTATGACGGCCGGGTACGTTTTTATCGAGTCCTCTTCGAGGCCGGGCATGATATGATAATGATGATGCCCACGTAGGCGTATGCTATTTTTTGTATATATATATATATATATATATATATATATATATATATATATATATATATATATATATATATGTATTATGCATTTCATGTCAGTAGCCATCAGAGTCACTCAGATGTTACAGGTTGTATCTTCTCTATCTCTCTTTACATTATAGTTCTTATTTATGTTTTCTGCTTTATATACTCGGTACTTTATTTGTACTGACGTCACTTATGCCTGGGGATGCTGTGTTTCATGCCTGCAGGTCCCGATAGACAGGTTGACTGTCCTCCTATAGGCTATTAGCTCAGCGGAAGGTGTTGGTGCACTCCACTTGCTCCGGAGTTGCCTATTTGGTCAGTATGCTTTGGACATGTATTGACTGGTATGGTGGGGCCCTATCCTGGCCGTTATGACATTTATATACACTTAGAGGCTTGTATATAGATGTCATTTATATGGCTGATTGTATGGCCTTGTCGGCCTATGTATTGAGTGTACAAATGATCATTTCGGTCTTATAGGCTCGTATGTCACATGTATAAGTTTGTATACCATGTTGGGTCGCCCTATGTCGCGTATTCACTTATGTTTACTTCTAGTTATCTCAAGAAAGCCTTTCCGGCTCATTTATCCATGATAGTATGATAAGAAGGATGTATTATGTTGGTACTCGGTTGAGTTAGGCACCGAGTGCCCGTCGCGGCCCTTCGGTTTGGGTCGTGACATCATAGTGGTGCAGTGACCCAGTACGGCAAATGATAGCTTCTTGTGCCACTACATGTGATTGTCCACTATCTTCCGGAAGATCCTTTTGATGTATTTATTGGATGCTTCAACTACTCCATTAATTTGTGGTATGTAGGCCGTGGAATTACGGTGGACGATTCTGAACTTCCCGCAAATCTCCCTCATGAGGTTGTTGTTGAGATTGGCTGCATCATCAGTTATGATTGACTCTGGGATCCCCAATCTGTAGACTATGTTGTTATGGACAAAATCCGCCACTACTTTCTTTGTGACGGCCTAGTATGCAGAGACTTCTACCCATTTGGTGAAGTAGTTGATGGCTACCAGGATGAAACGATGTCCTTTTGATGCGGCTGATTGTATAGGTCCAATCACATCCATTCCCCAAGCAGCGAACGACCAAGGAGATCCCATTATGTTTAGCTCATTAGGTGAAACCCGGATAAAATCCCCGTGAATCTGGCACTGGTGACACTTTTGCACGTAACAGATGCTCTCACTTTCCATGGTCATCCATAAGTATCCGGCTCTTAAAATCTTCTTGGCCAAAGTGAAACCATTCATGTGAGGCCAGCACGTTTCTGCATGTATCTCTTTTAGTAGCCTTGTTGCTTCAGCGGCATCTATACACCTTGACAAACCCAAGTCCGGGGTCCTCTTGTACAGGACTTCCCCATTAAGAAAAAAATGATTTTCTAGTCTTCTTAGTGCTTGCTTTTGACTCTTTGTGGCGTTCTATGGGTATTCTCTCACTTCGAGGAATCTTTTATGTCGTAGTACCAAGGCTTACCATCTGGCTCTTCATCTACATGGAAACAGTACACATGCTGATCTTGAACCTCTATCTCAATATGATCAATGTAATTCTTGTCTGGATGCTGGATCATAGATGACAAGGTTTCAAGAGTGTTAGCGAACTCAATCTTGGTGAACGTCTTACTCAACTCTTTTAGGAAGTGAAAGTATGGAAGGATCTTGACATTCTTGGTGGTTCATTCGCCCAGAACTTGGTGTATCAACAAATCAGAATCTCCAATGACCAAAAGCTCGTTGATGTTCATGTTGACTGCCATCCTTATTCCAAGGATGCATGCTTCATTTTCTGACATATTATTTGTGCAAGGGAACCTTATCTTGGCTGAAGCCTGGTAATGTTGCCCTGGCTCAGAAATTAGGACTGCTCCAATCCCTACACTTTTAAAATTTGCCGCTCAGTCAAAAATCATTCTCCACTCTGGGTATGACTCTACGATGTCCTCCCCTAGAAACAACACTTCTTTATTTGGGAAGTATGTCATGAGTGGCTCGAAATCTTTGTCCACTGGGTTCTCTCCGAGATGATCGGCCAATTCTTGTCTCTTGATAGCTTTTTGCATCACGTACACAATATCGAATTCACTGAGAAGAATCTGCCATTTGGCCAAGTTTCCTATAGGCATCGGCTTCTGAAAGATGTACGTGAGCGGGTCGATTCAAGGTATCAGATGTGTGGTGTATGCTCACAGGTAGTGCTTTAACTTCTGAGCGATCCAGGTCAAAGCGCAGCAGGTTTGTTCTAACAAGGTATATTTGGCTTCATACGGTGTGAATTTCTTGCATAGGTAATAGATAGCTTGCTCCCATTTTCCTGTCTCGTCGTGTTGTCCAACACATATCCAAATGCACTATCCAGAATGGACATGTACAATAGCAGAGACTTCCCGAGTTCAAGGGTAACTAACACTGTGGACTTGAAAAATACTTCTTGATTCTATCGAAAGATTTATGACATGCTTTCGTCCACTTTGTAGCAGCCTCTTTCTTCAACAACTTGAAAATATGCTCATAGATTACCGTTGACTGGGCTATGAACCTGCTGATGTAGTTTAATCTACCGAGCAAGCTTATCACGTCCTTCTTGCTTTTGGGTGGTGGCAAGTCTTGGATGTCCTTGATCTTTGAAGGGTCCGACTCTATCACTTTCCTGTTAACAATGAAACCTAACAGTTTTCCTGCGGGAACTCCGAATGCGCACTTTGCAGGATTCAGCTTCAAATTGTACCTCTGCAAACGTTTGAAGAACTTCTTTAGGCCACTCAAATGATCCGCACTCTTTCAAAACTTGATGATGACGCCATCCACATAACCTCAATTTCTTTGTGGATCATGTCGTGAAAGTGGGTCATCATGGCCCTCACGTAGGTAGCACCGGCATTCTGAGACTAAATGGCATGGTTCTATAACATTAAACTCCCCATGGCTTGTTGAGCACTGTCTTCTCCACGTCTTTTTGTGCATCAGAATCTGGTGGTACCCGGTGAAACAATCCATGAACGACTGCAACTCATACTTTGCACAATTGTCAATAAGGATACGAAAGTTCGGTATGGGAAAATCATCTTTTGGACTAGCGTTGTTGAGATCTCGGTAGTCCACACATATCCTATCTTCCCTTCCTTCTTCAATACTAGTACGATGTTCGCCAACCATGTAGGTTATTTGGTGATTCTCACCAAATTCACCTCTATTTGCTTGGTGTCTTCTTTTTTTATCCTAGACTCATATCCTGCTTGAATTTTCTAGGTTTTTGCTTGACTGTGGTCTAGCGGGATCGATGAGTAACCGGTGTGAGATGATGTCAGTATATAGTCTGCGCATGTCTTCATATGACAAAGCAAAATATATTGATGTACTGTCAGAGGAGCTCTACCAATTCTTCCTTCTGTTCTGTCTTCAGATAAATGCTGATTCGAGTTTCCCTCACATCTTCTTCATTTCCCAAGTTGATTACTTATGTTTCTTCAAGGTTTGGCTTCTTCTGGCACTCTAGCTGCTCGATCTATTACAGGAGTTTCTCAGTCATCATGTTCTCGTCGTACACCTCATAGTCTGGATCATTTTGTTTAGGGGTTTCATTACATGTCATAATCGTAGAATGCAGGTTTTTATAGATTTGATTACTGAAAAGGAAAACTAAGTATAAATAAGAGCTTAAAAATGGAATTTGTAATGATTTCAGGAATATAATTCTTTTTATTTCATCAAAATGGACGTCTCAGCATTCAAGGAGGCAATTGACAAATAGGTACATGCATGGTTCAAGCCTCAATTGACTGTGCAATTTTCAAAATTACTTCAATTCAACACTACCAAGACTCCTGGCGAACCAGAGACGGACTAGCGGTCTAATTCTACAAGGACCCTCCTTGTTCTGCATCCTGAATGGTCCGTTCATTGATATCAGCTTTGTCACAACATTCCTCAATCATAGTCATGAACAATCTTCCCATTCCATCAACGATGTCATCCTCTGGTGGTGAAATCTGACCCGGGCTCGGAACACGCTTTGGTACAAAAGCCTTTTTCTTAGAGTCACGATATAAGTTTTTCCAGTTGTGGGTTGATACCCCAAGCCAGCAGTACCCTTATGTCCTTTTCGGTTCAATTGGCTCTGTTGTCCCAGCCTAGTCCTTGGTCGATACCCAAACTTCATAATCTCTCGCATTGCCATCTTTGACCTGTATGGCGAATGCATACCGTGATTCTTCACACTCTTCTCCATTTTTGTTGCTTGCATGATGTTGAGCCATGAAAGACGACACCATCTAATCCTTCTATCAAAGGGACCTCATGCTCCAAGTAAGTTGACCGGCTTCATTCTCCTTGTCTCACAATATCTTGGCAATCCCACTTGAACTTCCTATATTGATGGAGAGTGGAAGGAACTGCCCCTTCCATATGTTCCAGGGCCTTCCCAGCAATAGGTTGTACGATGACGAAATTTCCATCACTTGAAATAATATTGGGAACTCAACTAGACCGATCTGCAAGGCTAAGTAATCGGCTTAATTATTGTAAGTAATGACTTACCTAGTCTTAGAGACTAGGTGCCATCACGACGCCTAAGGCGGGATTTTGGGTCATTACAAGTTGGTATCAGAGCTCTAGCTTCATAGGTTCTATGAGTCACGAGCAAGTTTAGTAGAGTTCTCCGAATCGGTACAGAGATGTCTGTACTTAACTTGGACAGGCTACAAAAATAATAGGAAAATTACACTTCTCTCATTCTTGTCATGCAGATTTGTTTATTTCAAAGTTTAAGCCTTTGTATCTCTATTCTCTCATAGATGGTGAGGACATGCGCCACCAGATCAATTAGGCAGGAACCTGCGCCCCTTGCTAGAGCCTTGAGAGGCCAAGGCCGAGGTAGAGGCCGAGGAGGGGACGTGCCACAGCTAGAGCACCTGTCTGAGCAGCAGTTGAGGAGACATCAGTAGCTCCGATTGGGGGACACGCACAGGAGGCGCCTGTTGTTACCCCCGGACTTCTGGGGACTTTAGCGCAGTTTTTGAGCATGTTTGGTACATTGGCTCAAGCAGGATTGATCTCTGTTGCACCATCTACTTCATAGATTGGGAGAGGAGCTCATACCCGTTGCTCATACTCCAAAGTAGCAGGTTCATGTGGGTCATACTCCGGGTGTGATGCTGGTATAGCCTGTTTTTCTAGTTCATCCTGAGGTCAGGCTAGAGGCATCGGAGGAGAAACAGAAGAGTCTTGAGAGGTTTAAGAAGTATGGTCCACCTGCTTTCAGTGTCACAACCGCTGAGGATGCGTATGGTTTCCTAGAGAAGTGCCACCGTATTCTCCGCACCATGGGTATTATGGAGGTACGCTGAGTTGCTTTTACTATATTTCAGCTGTAGGGAGCAGCCTATCAGTGATGGCAGGTTTACGAGGAGGGTAGGCCAGCTGATGCAGCACCACTCACTTGGATTCAGTTTTCAAAGATGTTTTTAAGGGAGTTACTCCCAGAATATCTGGGATATGTGGCAGACAGATATCGAGTAGTGCCCTGACGGTGTCAGAGTATGCCACCAGGTTCAGTGAGTTATCCCGTCAAGCACCTACATTGGTTCCTACAGTTAGAGAGTGAGTCTACAGATTTATCGAGGGATTTATTTATGGTTTTATATTCAGCATGGCTCGGGAGTTGGAGACTAATACCCCATTTCAGCAGGGTGTGGAGAATTATAGGATGTTAGGGCGTATTCGAGGTGAGGAGAGGGAGGAGAAGGAGGCCAAGAGGTCTCAAGGTTCTGGAGGATTCAGTGAATTCTACTCTTCAGCTATGACTTATCGCGGCGGAGGCTCGGGCTGTCGGCCAGACCAGTCCGCACTTCAAACTACTCATGGTGCTCCAGTTAGTCAGGGACCTCAAGTTACTCATATGGGGCATTCATCTTTTAGTGCACCACCTGCACGGGGTTCCTACGGCGGTTATTCTAGTTATCCGGCTCAGACTCAATACTAGCAGCCACGACCTGCAGAGGGGTTGTTATGAGTGTGGCAACACTAGGCACATAATAAAAGACTCTCCTAGACCCAGGAGAGGTGGATTTCATTAGAGCACTCATACTATGGGCCCCATTCCAGTTTCTACTCCACCTGCACAGCCAGCTAAGGGTGGAGGACAGGCGGGTAGAGGGCTCTATAGAGGGGGAGACCCAACCCGTTGATATGCTTTCCATGGTATGGCTGATGTCGCTAAACCAGATGGTGTCGTTACAGGTATAGTTTCGATTTGTCATAGAGGAGCATCATTCTCATTTTTATTCGGCCCTATTTTATAGGTATGAGTCCTCCTATCTGCCTCATATATGGGTGAGTTTCGTGATTCTTGTACTCTGCTTATGTGTTTGCCTCTATTGAGGGACTCTATAGTGGTAGCCCCCATCTATCATTTCGTTTTGTTCCCTATCGAGGGCTATACGACTAGAATGAACTTTTTGTTACTTGTTATGATAAGTTTTGATGTGATTTTTGGATGGTTTGGCTACGATTTGTGATTTAGGTGCTCTACCGGTATGGGAAGTCCGTTACGTGTTGTGATTTTGTTTCGCGAAATTGAGTTAGTGAAAGGTTTCAGTTAGTGTGATGTGTATTCTACTTGTGATTCAGAGCTGAGGATGGGATCCTCTCATTTTCATGTGGTTTGATATGTTTGAACCAGACTACGTGCCGAGATGGAGTTATATTAGGATGAGATCCTCGTGATTAATTAATATGCTTTCATTCTCCCTTGTGGAATGGATTCGTAGTATGGTACTGATAGGGAGTTGTGCCTGTTGGATTTATTTGATAGTTCTCCCATGTGTTTCTCTTTCCATATTCAGTCATATTCATATTGTACTTATTGAGTTTAGCTTGCGAGGTATGTGCCCAGGTGGCGTTAGGTGTGACTTGTTGATTTGGGTGGGTGATTATGAGAGCTTCTTGTTTCTTGCATTATTGTCAACATTGTGAAGGTTTGGGACAAGGTTTTAGCTGATACGAGGATATTTGCTGGTGCTAAGATTTGATTTTGGATAGCTATCGTGATCAGAGATGTTGTTATGGGCATATGAGTGATTTATTACGCCGGGTGTCATACCTTGTGGGTGTATGCATGAGCTGTGGCAGCTGGTTGAGGATGATATAATGTGTTTATGTGGGAATCAAGTCTTTAGGAAATGATTGGATGGTGAAATATTTTTATCGGTGTGAGTGGAAGGAATAATATTAAGTTGAGAGGGTGTTGTCGGGCTTATGTAGATTGGGGTGACATGGGATCATCCGCGAGTACATGTATGGTGAGTTCATTTAGTGATTTTTTGGCGTCAGACTGGTTGTTGGCACGTTTGAGGATGACTGTTTGTTTAAGAAGGGGAGAATGTAACAAGCCGACCAGTCGTTTTGAGTGTTAGCATTCTATTTTGTGGTTTAAGGTCTTGAGAAGCTTCGTATTATGTATTATGACTTGCATGTGTGGTCGGGTTCGGTTTTCGGATGATTCAGGATTGATTTGGATGAATGATTCTTGTTTTAGAAGATTAAGCGGTAAGAGTTGACCGGAGTTTGAATTTTGAGTAGACAACTCCGAAATAGTGTTTTGATGTTTCCAATAGCTTAGTGTGGGATTTTGGACTTAGGCATATGTCCGGATTTGGATTTGGAGGTCCGTAGGTTGATTTGATGCATTTTGGCGAAAGTTGGAAAGTGAAGGTTTGGAAGCTTGAGATGTTTGATGGGGAGTTGAATTTATTGATATCGTGTTCGGATTGCGATTCCGGGAGTTGGAATAGCTCTGTTTTGTCATTTGGGACTTGCATGCAATATTTGACGTCATTCCGGGTTGATTTGATATGATTCGGCGCGAGTTGTAGAAGTTGAAGGTTAACTAGTTTATTAGGGTTGAAATGAGGTGTGATTCATAGTTTTGATGTTGTTTGATGTGATTTGAGGCCTCGAGCAGGTCCACGTTATATTATGGAGCTTGTTGGTATGTTTGGACGGGGTCTTAGGGGCCTCGGGTGTGTTTCGGACAGGCTACGGGCCATTTCCTCCCATTTTGGATTGCTGCTTTGTCATATGGTGTTTTATTATTTGCATTTGTTCCTCCGCGTTCACGTACTGTTATGGTGGAATCAGGCATTTTGTTCTTCGCAGTCGCAAAGAGGAAAGACCATTCGTGAAGCATGGAAGATTGTGGCTTGCGCGTTCGCGTAGTATTCATTGCAGTCGCGTTTAAAGAAAAGTTGGGAGGACATCAGATGTTTGTGGTAAGCGATCGCGTGAGAGTAATCGCATTCGCAAAGTGCGCTGGAGGTTGCTTGTCACGTTCACGACATGTTTCACGCGTTCGCGAAGAACGCTCTTTTGGCAGTTTGTATTTTGTGCTTCGCTATCGTGAAGCATATTCCGCGATCACTGGGCAGAATATAAGTACTCTATTTCGAGGGTTAACATATTTTTATAACTTTTTGAGTTCGAGAGCTCGGTTTTGGGCGATTTTGGAGGAGATTTTCAAGTGTTGGATTGGGGTAAGTGTTCTTTATCTGGATTTGATAATATTTCATGATTCCATCTTTGTTTTTATCATTAAATTAGTGATTTGAATTGGAGAAATTAGGGATTTTGTGTAATACTTTCTAAAATGTAAAATGAGGATTTGGAGGCCCTTTTGATGAATTGGAAAATTTTGGTATGGTTGGACTCGTATTGTAATGGGTGTTCGAATTTTGTGAGTTTTGTCCGGTTCCGAGGTGCGGGCCTGGGTTGACTTTTAGTTTTCATTAAATATCGAAGCTTTATTATCTGGAGTTGTTTCCTATGGCTTTTATTTATGATATTAAGTTATTTTGGCTAGATTCAAGTCGTCCAGAGGTTTTCTCATACGACAAGGTCATTTTAGAGTTTTGATTTAGCTTCTTTGAGGTAAATATCTTGCCTAACCTTGTGTGGAGGAACTACCTCTTAGGATTTGGGATTTATTATATTATTTGAATTATGTGAAAGATGTGGGCGCGAGGTGACGAGTGCGTACTTGGACTTCTATGTAGAAATTGACTAGTTTAGACTCTTAAGCTTCTTTCATGTATTTATTTGAAATTGTTAGCACATGTTATATCTTTTATTTGTCATGTTTGCTCTCAAATGCTTTATTTGAAGTTGTTATATATCATATCCATTACTTGTCAAGTTTACTCTTATTTATTTTATTTGAAGTTATTACCTCTTTTATTGTAATGTGACCACCTTCATTATTGAGTTTATTCTTAAGCAATTAATTGAAATTGAAGTTATTAAAAGTCATTAACACGTTGTAGTTGAAGTTGTTGTTTAATGGGGTATTCTTCATTGTTGAGTTACTTTCCTCGCTCATTTTGTTGCTATTGAGATTTCGTACACATCATGTTTGAGTCATGGGCTATGTGTTGTGGTGACATTTGTATTGTTATTTTGTAAAGGTTGTGGCCTATTGACACTTGTGGTAAGAGTTGATATTTTATGTTGTTGTAATGTTAGCACATGTGAAATTGTTGTGTAGATTGATTGTTGTTATGCATAGCATAAGGGTGACATCTCATAGTTGTTGATTGTGCGGAATGATATCGGTGGCTATGGTGTTATTGTTGGGAGGAGTGATAAGGGTGGCTATTATGCTGAGTGATACGGGTGGCTATCAGAGTGATACGAGTGGCTAATGATATTGTCAAGGTGGAGTGATACGGGTGGCTATCGGAGTGATAAGGATGGCTGTTGTGTTAATGTCTGGGCGGAGCAATAAGGGTGGCTATTATGATGTTATCAATATGGAGAGATAAGGGTGGCAATGTTAGGTATGTTATGTGATGGCCTGGGGGCATTATGGTTACGATATTCGTGTGATGGTGTGATTTTCCTTGTGTATGTAATACATCTTATGTGACTTGTTGTGTTACTTCAATGAGCTACTCGATGTCTTTGATATTACTTGTTGACTTAGGCTGTAATCATATACTCGCACAAGCATACACCGTAGCATGCCACTTATACTAGTTCAGGAGTATGAAACTTGACATTTATTGATCATTCCATGTATTCTTCTATTATCTGCTTTCATTGTGATATTGAGCCTCTGACCATGCCGGGCGGATAGTGATATTGAGCTTGTGAACTTGCTAGGCGGATTGTGATATTGAGCCCGTGAACATGCCGACGGATTGTGATAGTGAGCATGTGACAACGCAAGACGGATTGTGATTGTGAGCCTATGATCATGCCGGGCCGATTGAGATATTGGCACGTGAGTTGGCCGAGTGGTTGTGATAAGAAATATGGGCACAAAGTGCCGTGGGCATATGATGTTTGGTTGAGACTCGTGACTTGTGATTATGAGATGAGGTATCTCGGAGTAATTTGTTGTGAGACTTGTGTTAGAACGACTTGATTAGTTGGTTGTCAAGTGTTTCTCTTATATGTTTTCCCTGGTACTTTAACGATGTTCTTGTTACTTTACTGTTTATATCATATGTTGATTCTTGTTGCCATTTATTAATTCATGCTTTCATTATTAGCTTTATACTTTTATATTGCATAGGTTATTTTGACTAGTAGGTGTCTTGACTTGTACCTTGTCACTACTCCACCGAGGTTAGTCTTGATACTTACTAGGTACCGACCGTGGTGTACTAATACGACACTTCTGCACATTTTTGTGATGATCCGGGTATTGGAGATATCCGATTCAGGCAGAGCTAGCTTATTGATTGCGAAGATTCAAGGTAGAGCTGCTTGGTTATTGCAGTCCCTTGGGGTCCTTCCCTTTTATTGTACTGCCAACTCCGAACAATGTTGTATTTCAATTTTTGAGATCTTTCTATATATTCAGCTAGAGTTCGTGACTCTGTATTACCTAGTTTTGGGAGGTTGTAGTGATTATTGCGACATAGGCTTATTTTGCATATGTTTCAATATTTATACAAATCTATGATTTAAACTAGCATTGTTAAATTGGCTTAGCTGTTGTAAGTAATCCGCTTACCTAGTCCTAGAGACTAGGTGCCATCACGACGCCTAAGGCGGGATTTCAGGTCGTGACAAGAGGTTCAGATCAGGAGGACATATTAACTCTTAAGTGTGTACAACAGACATGGTTTCGGTCAAAACAAACAAATCAAAGGCATATTATGATTTGTGATGCAGATCACTTTCATTTGGTCAATATCATGGTATAACATTACAAGTATAAGGATCCATATGGCATGATGCAACAGATAAGCTCTTAAGATGACATTAAGCAAAGTCTAAAGGCATGGTTCAACTAACTTAGCCAAACACAATAGTTCAGTCATTATTCAACTGATAGAGCATGCATAACATTAACTCAGGCCTAGTTCAATTCATTATAAATTGGTTCAACATGATTAATTATTCTTGATAAAAATTACTTATCTAGTTAAGTGATGAAGCTCATTATCATAGATTAATCGACAGTACCATAACAACCACAAGTTATCAAGGGATCATTAATTCAAATAGTAAAGTAACATGGGAAAGCAGAGCTTAATAATCAGTCATAAACTATTGATTCATATTGATCACGTCCAAATCCACACTCTACATTAAGTAGGAAACGGTCGCTGCAATTATAATACCCAACTTGAGTCGGGGTCAAATACCTCAGGGAGTTTACAATCGGTATTAAGGTAAATACCTGAAGAGAGAACGTGAAATAGCTAAATTATACTTCTAAACTAGAGGGATGATTGTTAACTAATTTTAACACTGAGAATTTAGACTAAGTAAAGCAACTAGAGAGTAAATTGCTTTAGTGTTTTTATAAATTGAGGAAAAGTCTAGGGATGAAACCTCTACCTAGGTGTTAAACTAATGGGTATACTAAGTTAATGCTTGTTTGATAGATCAGGGTGTATTATGACTCTCAATTCGCAAACTCAATACCTCTCGATCATGAGCGGTTATGCCCAAATTGGCTTTCTTAAGTCCAAACAACTATCAATCTAAGCAATTGTTATGAGTCCAAGTCGGGCTTTCCCTGTCTCTAGTTCAAACCCTTTAATCAAACTAGTCAAAACCTTAACTAGCTCAATTTCTTGTTAGCCAAATTTTCCTAGACTAGGTTCTTCTTTCTCAAGTAAGAACTAAGTCAACTAGACATGAATCAATATTTGCAATCATTAAGTCTAGATATAATGCATAAACAAAGCTAAATAACCAACACCCAATCATATACAAGCATTAGTATTAACAACCCATAAGATTTACACCTTAGGGTTGGGTCACAACTTTAGATAAAATCTAACTACTCATGCTTGAAGACATGAAAAACAAAATAGAAGAAGTAATTAAAGACATAAACTACAAATAAGAGATAAAAGTAGTGGGTCTTCTTCAATTTTTATCATAACTTTCCCAAAAAAGTAAAATATAACCGCTACAGTTGCTAGAAATACAAAACTTCCCCTAAAAAGTGTTTCCCATCTATTATAGTGTCTAAAAATTTGCTGACAAAATGCCTTTTGAGAGGTTCTGCGGCCATACAATTCCATGCGGCTGCACTTCAACTTCTGCGGCCGCATAATTTGGTTGCAGACTGCATTTTCAAGAGACTTCACACTTGGTCTTTTGCACCTTTTCTAAACTTGTCAAACTTTGTCAGTGTGACCAGCTTTTGAAGTCGCACAATATGATGTGCGGACCGCACTTCTACAGAACTCCTCAGAGGCTTTAGGGCTTCATCTGCAGCTGCACTTCTATTTTTGCCGACCGCATAATCATCTGCGGCTGCAAAATTACTTCTGTGGACCACACTTCTACTTGCATTTCTCCTTTTTGCCTTTTGAGCTGGATTACTCCTTTTTGAGTTAGATTTCTTCATTGAGCTCAAAACCTCCAACATGCCTACAATTCACACAAGTTCATTAGTTTTGGAAAAAAAATAACTATTTTCGGACTAAAACTAAAGAAAGAAGGTATCAATAAGAGGTTAAATCCACACCTATCAACTCCCCCAAACTTAAGTCTTTGCTTGTGCTCAAGCAAATAGATTAGTTCCCACCTCTTCTAAGTGAAAGGTCATTTCAAAGAGTCAATTGTAAGTCATTTATATCCAACAATTACCCACAATTCTCATGCATTTTCAACAAGGGGACAAAACATATATTACGTGCATGTAATTTTAGTGTGACATTTGAGCTTCAAGAGTTGACTTTACTCATTAAGGACTCTTGTTCTATCATGTAAATCATGACGGACTCCAAACTCTTCCTCCTCTACCTTCCATTTGCTTTCTCACTTCAACAATTAACACTCAATTTTCTAGAGCAATAAAGGATTCACTCTTCTCTCACAAAGGAATGCCACAAGTAAAGCTTCTAGTACTATATGCTTGCCCCTCGTATAGATCTCTACTAATATAAGCTCATTCAGTTCAAAATCAAGTAGGACTTCTTTCAGGTTGTAATGAAGGCTTTTTGATTGGGGTAGGATACTATATGGGATAAGTGGTTACATCCTACCTTAAGCACTCCATATTTTTCATTTCTTGGCTCACGTTTACCAAAACCTTAGAGGCATTTCTTTTTCTTGGGGGCTAGAGAGACTTGCCGTCGCTCTTTATTATTCATTTCATTCTTTTACTCCCTTGATGCTCATACTAAAGATAGTTGCCTCTTTTTGATTTCATCTTCTCCTTTTTTTTTTAAGTATTTTCTTTTTGTTCTTTCTTTTCTCACCTTCCCTTTCCTTGGAGATCATTTCTTTCCTCTCTTTTCGGTGCCTTGATACTTATTTTAAATTCCTCAACTCCCCCCCCCCCCC